>MQRK01168079.1:91378-101570 GCA_001938485.1 Girardia tigrina | reverse complement strand
TATTATTTCAGTGGATAAAAACGGTTTTTCACCCTAAATTTAACTGAGAACAATTTATTTTGCTTGAACATATTTCATTCAAAAGTAGACTTCGTATAATTTTGCTATTTAAACTTCAAATTTATACTTTCTTTTGAATGAAAAAAAATCTGAAAAATTATTCATCTTTAAATCAACGAGTTTTCTCTCACTTTAGAAGATTCTAATGCGTCAAAAATTTGAAATATTTTATAAAATAATTAAATTTAAAATAATAATAATACATAAATAATTAATTAAAAATAATAAATATATATTTTTTATTTCAGTGGACAGCAGAACGATTTTTTCACCTCGAATTCTATAGAGAAAAATGCATTTTAAATAAAATTTATTCAAATATTAAATTTAGTCTAATTTTGTAATTTAAACATCAAATTTACACTTTATTTTGTATGAAAAAAAATTATTCCTATTTAAATTATTGAATTTTTTTATACTTCTTTCGGAGTCTCAAAAGCGTCCAACATTTGAATGATATTCGGATGATTGAGACTTTTCATTATTTCTATTTCTCGCTTCAAATTTGCAAGATCTTTTTCACTTTTTCCGCCTTTCGGAATGAATTTCATTGCGACAATCTGTAGTCGTTTTCCAATAGAAAAACCAAACGAAAATGAATCATTTTTCCCCGAATTTCCCAACGACAACTCACTTCTCCAGTGCACTTTTTTCTGCCACGAAACACTTTGCCGAACGAGCCCTCGCCAATATGCTCGAGAACGTGATATTTTTCCATTGATTTAGCTTTGATTTTTAAATTAATGAGACTTTTCTCTCAGAATATTGTACTCTAGGTTACTATAAACAAATTTTAAATTTGCAACAGATTGCAGTTAAACAAAATGCGTTTTTCAGTTTTATTGGAATATTGAAATGTGAGAATATAATAGGAGAAAAAATTCTTGTTTCTTTTACTTGTTAAATGATTTGAGATTTTTTTCGTTAATGCTGCTGTATAATTATCGATTTACAAATAATATTTTTTACACAATTTATTTTAAGAAATTTTTGAAAATTGAATTACCGAAAATTTAGGTTTTATTTCAGTGGATCTATTTGTATACGTTTTGGAATTTAAATTATCAAGTATATTATTATCAGGATGACTATAGGTCAATAAAGTCAAAATTGAAATGCAAAGTTATTTTTAAAATTAAACACAAATCTGTTACTTTTTTAAAGTGTGAGTACGTTGTGAAGAAAGTTATTAAGTTTAAATAAGATCTAAATTTGACGTTCAATCAAAAAGTTGAAAAATGCAAATTGCTGATTATTTAGCGTAATAAATATACAGTTAAAAATTTAAAAAGCGATAATTTTATTTAACACATTGTAATCGGATCACGTATTAATACGTTTTTAGCAAATTAATGCTAGAGAGCGGATCACGTATTTATACGTTTTCGATAGATTGTTAGTGGAGCGCGGATTACGTTAAAATACGGGTTCTAATATACTTGAGTTTTAGCTGTATAGTGTCTGTAGGGTTGTAGCCATGCAGGTAACAACCTTTTGAGAACAATAGATGGGATGTACGATGGGTACCGAGGTAGTGTTATTCATCACAAAATAGTCGAAGATAAAGGTATATATAACGGTCTACATGCAACACTAAGACGAAGAATAATAATTTGAAAGATATCACACCCTAAAACAATACTAATTTTTATTTTACATTTAGAAATAATTTTTGTGTATAATAAAGGATGTTATGTAAAAAAATATGATTTTTTTCAAAACTTTCCTACTTTATGTGAAATTCTGCACTAGTTTAACGATGAAGAATACATTTCTAAATATAATAAAATAAAATGTAATAAAATAAATAATTTGCAAAAAGAATTATTGAAATCAAACAAATATTTTTGAAGTTATCGCAATTTTTCTAGAGGTCTACGTTAGCGCGAAATTAAGCGAAAAATCACCCGTTACCAGCACTAGTCCGCGACCGAAAACTGCCCGATCACAATGTGTTAATACGTTGTATTTCATTGAAATAATCCTTTCTTTGATGTTGTTAATTAAAAGAAATTAAATTAAAATGTTATAAATAAAAATCGTGATGATCGTCTGATTTTATATGAAATCGGCCAAGCAACCCTTACTCAACGTTAGGGAACATGGCTTAAAGCAGCAATCTGGTACTATATCATTTACCTGCAATTCGACCTATTGTCGAGAAAATCCCAGACTTCTTAATACATGTGTCAGAACAGCCTTAACGCATGAGAAATTAGTAGAAGAGTTGGTAAATATCACAAAATATGCTAGTTTGTCAAACTATGTTGAAGTGACCAAAAGTAGCTAATATACTATAGTAGTGCGTACAATGATTTAAATATGGTATCTTTTCAAAATGATTCATTCAATGTATCTAACTGAGCAGCAAACGTTTAGAAAAGAACTAAATATTTGATGTCGTCCATCATAAACGACAGGATATTTCTCTAAACTCTTATTCGTTGTGGTTGGCATTTCTTTCATCGAAATTTTTTTCATCGAAGTTTTTTCATCGAAATTACTTTTACCGAAATTACATTTAACGAAATAAATTTCATCGAAAACGACTTTCACTGAAATTTTTTTTACCTAAATTTTTTTCAACTAATATTTTTTCATCGAAAAATGTAAAATCTTTTTGAATTTACTTCGAAATATTCATATTAGAGATTATAAATCATGATAAATATATTTTTGTAGTATATTGACCTGACAAAATATTTAATCAAATTTTTTTTCTTTGATATATATTTATTATAATAATTTAATTTTTAATATTAATATTATTTAATGTTGTTTTAATATCACTTATTTGTAATACTCCTCACTCTCCAAAGTATTTTATTTACTTATTTTTATTAAATTTAGTTTTAATTAACTTATTTTTATTTTTTAATTTTTCGAGGCAGGTGATACTTTAAAATTATTATATTTATCAGAATTATATTTCTTTTATATTACGTGCCATAACCTGAAAATATTTATCTTTAGCACAAAGACCTTTCTTATTTAAATCCTTAATCCGTTTTACGAGCTCATTTTCTAATTCTCCGAATTTAGTGTTTCGGCCCCCAACTTACTTAAAGTGTGAAATTGTCAAACATATTACTAAAAAATTTTATTTTTATCAAATAATTGAACCGATGTATTAAATTTTAAACATATTATTTCAATAACTATAAATATTAGCAATAAATTCTTAAAAAATTTTTGAAAAATATTAAAGTTTCTCTCGAATATTACGCCCTGAACTTTTTATTCGAATTGTGTTATCTTTCGCTTTTATTAATCATTAATTATATATTTTTGCAAAAATTATTGCTTTATTATATATCACTAAATTTACCGTTATTGTGTACTTAGAGATCTATCCGAATTTTTGACTAGGCCTTTCATTGCATTAATACACTTATCATAAATACTTTTTAAATCTTCTTTTTACAAGTAATTATTATTTAATTATTAATTTAGAAAAAATATTGTAATAATTTAATTTTTATTATTAATATTATTTAATCTTCATTTTAGAATTAATTCTTGATATGGTCACTGAATATATTAAAAGTAAGAGAGATGAAGACAAACTTACACATAATGGATTTGTTTTCATATATGAAAAGGCATTTAATTGTAGAAAATACTGGAAATGTGAACAATATAAAAAGTTCAAATGTCCAGCAAGAGTCATTGTGACTTATGATGGGCAGCAAATATTCAAGAAAGAACACAATCATACTGGAAATTCAGCTATAGTAGAAGCTGCTAAGGTTGTAAATGAGATAAAAATCAGATCGATTATATGTAGAGATGCTCCTATTTTAGTTGTCGCAACAAGCACTCTAGCTGTAGACACGTTTATTGCACCTCAGCTACCCAGTACTGAGAATTTAAGATCCCTTGTCACTCGGACAAGAAAGAATGTCAATGCTGAACCTTTTATTCCTCATTCAGTGACAGAATTGATAATTCCGCATGAATTTAAGCTAAGCCATAGTGGAGAAACATATCTGCTCTATGATTCTGGAAACAACATAGACAGAATTCTTATATTCTCGACTGAAAGAAACCTTTCTTTATTCTGTATGTGTAATGATATTTATACCGATGGAACTTTCACATGTTGTCCGAGCATTTTTTCTCAACTTTATATATTTCATGGATTAAAGTATAACGTCTCCATTCCACTTATATATGCTTTGCTTCCCAATAAGAGTATGTCGACTTATAAGCATTTACTGAGTAAAATTAAGTAGTTAGTACCTGAAATGAACCCAAAGATCAATATTGACAGATTTTGAGAAAGCTATGTTTGCTTCATTTAATATCATTTTTCCAAATGCAGCTCATCGTGGTTGTTTATTTCACTGTATCCAGTGTATTTGGCGTAAAATCCAATCACTTGAGTTGGTTTCAAGATATTCTGAGAACTATATCTTTGCTTCAAATCTGCGCTTACATGCAGCATTACCATTCGTTCCATTGAATGACGTAATTGAATATTATGAATTTCTTGGCGATGACGTTGCTTTCGGAGAAGAAGTACCTCCTTTATTGGATTATTTTGAAGATATTTTTATTGGAAGACCTCTGAGAGCTGGGGGAAGAAGAAATCCCCTATTTAGTATTGAGATGTGGAATGTATTTGAGTAAATTAACAAAGATCTTCCTAAAATGAATAATTCAATCGAGGGTTGGCACAGATGATTTAATGAAACATTATCAGCACACCATCCAAGTATATGGAAGATTATCAATGCACTTAAGGATCATCAAAGCTACAATGAGCTCAGAATATCACATTACAATGCAGGATTTTCAGGGCCAAGTTCTAATTCCAGTTATGAAAAAATTAATAGCAGAATCAAGAGGATTGTCTCAGGCTGGTCTCACATTTGCGATAAGAAAAATTACTTATTTGGAATTGTGTCAAATATAAATTATTAAGTCTTACTTTTTGTTTTCTATTAATTTTTTAATTTTTATTGCTATAAATTATTTTTTATGCATTTCAAAGAAATACATTCGGTGAAAATATTTTTAATTTAACGTAGTAATATATAAGGGTTTCCGGATATATTTAATAATTGTTGCAATAAATTTAACAATCATTTTTGATTTATTTCTATGAAAGTATTTGTCGATGAAATTCGATATGGTATATATTATATTATCGATTAATGGTTTAATTTTAATGGTTATAAATAATCTTTTATGGATTTCATTTCGAAAAAAAATTTCGGTGAAAAAAATTTCGATGAAAAAAATTTCGGTGAAAATAATTTTGATGAAAAAAATTTCGGTGATAAAAATTTCGATGAAAAAAATTTCGGTGAAAGTATATTTCGATGAAATTCATTTCGGTAAAAGTAATTTCGGTGAAAATCATTTCGCAAAGTTATATATACCAATTGCTGTTGCTCGGCTGATGTTGAATGTTGAATGTAAATTTTGCGGAAAGACAAGAATTTTTTCCAATCAAATACTATTCAAGATTTGCGTTTAACATACACTAAAAACTAGGAAGATTAATGTTATCCACTTATAATTCTTTTGTGATTAGAAGAAATAAATTTGGTTTGCATTTACTCTTTTTCCTATCTGAAGAGTGTTAAAATAAGGTGGTTTCTTTTAACTCTGTTTTTTAGTAAATTTTTTTAAATTAAAAAAAATAAAGTCCAAAATCTGTGATAATAAAATCTAGAAATATATTTTCAAGGTCAATTTTAAGGTCACCCTGATTATTATATTCTAATTTTGAACATTTTAATTATTTATGAAAATTAGTCAAAAACTGCATGATTATAATTTTGAACAGATTGAATATTTCTGATCTAGCGTAGCAGTATATTTATAAATCGTGTGTTTTATACAGACTCCTTATTTCGTTTCATTTATAAATCTGTTCAATCAGTGAACGACCCATCTATTTTTGTTCTGATAAGAACGAAATATGTCGTGATTTATGAAATTATGTATATATATTGAAATATATAAGGTGAAAAATTTATTTTTATTTTACTTAAAAAATAATCTTGGATTTTTTGTTAGTGTTGTCGAAAAATTATCGTATTTAACCAATCTTTTGTAATCAATTAATTTTTAAGTATGTGAAGGAAATTTTGGAATGTTGTAAGTTTGCTGTTTGTATGCTGTTTAGATTTGTGACTCTCCTTCTCAGATGGGATTTTGGTATCCTTATTGATTGATTATTTGAATCTAATGAAAATAATTTGATGATATTAATTTTAAGTACTAATTAATTAAAGTTTTATAATTATGAAGTTTAATAATATTTTTAGTAAACGATTTTAACTTATTAAATTTAATATATTTTAAAAATTAATTATTTATTTAAAAATTAGGTAATGCCTTTTTATCCAATAAAATTATGAGAAATTAAAAGTTAATATTAAAAATTTTCCCATTCATTGTTTTTTTAGATTTGAATATATAAACAAAAACTATATCAATCAAAGAAAGATACTCTCTGAGCTTTTTTGTGAATAATCTGTTTATGTTGTCAATAAATGTTTACATTCAAATTGTGATGTTGTTAATAAAGTAATTGTTGGAAATAGAATTACCGAAAACATTGGCTTTTTTAATTGATTTCTTATGATAATATCGGCCAACATATTATCTCGTTTCCTTTAGGTTGGATATTAGATATCTTGATTATTTAAAATATGCTTTTTTGATAAATATTTTGTTTAAATATTATCAATTAAACAGTGTTTTGAAAATAAACTTTTCGCGTGTTACACTTTATTTGAAAATTAATTTTGGATTATTTAGTAATCTTGTCAAATAATTATCGTATTTCAATTATATGTTTTACTCAATGAATTTTTAAAAATGTTTACCAAAGAATTACCTAAAACATGTTTTATTTAAGTGGCTCAATAGTGAATATTTGGAACTATATATTGATCAAAAAATTGTTTCTTTTGCACCAAGATTCATTCGCAATTACTTGTTAATGTTGCAAAATAAATAATTTTAAATTATAAAGAATATGACAGTGGCTATTGATATTGTTTGTTTTACGTCAGTAATAATAATAATAACAATCATTGATAATAGAGTGGGTGGCATCATATAAATTAAAAATAAAAGTGACATCAAATTATTAAAAATGCATTTAATTTAAATTTTACTAAAATTATTAAACTTAATTTTAATTCTGAAATTAAAGATATGAACTTATAAAATGATTATTTTAATTATGTTCGAATAGTCAATCACTTTAAACTTAATAAAAAATACCAATTTCCATCTGGGTGGGAGAATCACCATTCTAAATTCAACATACTCAAATCAACGCACAGCATTAATACATTCACACATTCAAACAATTTAAAATTTTCCTCACACAAATATTGTAGAATCTTTCCATTGTTTAATCTTCTCGTAAATTTATATTTGTTCATATTTTGCATATAATATCAGTTTATTTCACTTGTTAATAATATAAAAAAAATCATCGTCAATAAATAAATTTATTAAATCTGATATAAGGCGATTTTTTTGCCTTAAAGTCAAAACTAAAAATAGATTCATCTGAGAAGCTTTAAAATGAACTTTTTTATGAACTTTTAAGCTTCATATGACATGTTTTAAGGTCAATAAAGTCAAAAGTTTCTTTATAAATCATGTTTTTAATCTAATAAATGATAATTACGTATATTTTTTGCCGTAAGTTCAAATTTTCAATGATATATTTTCTACATTTCTTTGTATAAGAAGACAAAGATTCTACACTGAAATATATTTTAATAAACTAACTTACACATACATACATTGTTTATATCACTAGTAAAAGGAGAATCATAGGTTAACTCTGTTCTCAACCCCGTAATTGTTGTGCAATACAAATTTAGAAATTTTTAAAATTTGTAGATTGTATAATATTTTATTTATTTAATTTTGTAATATCTAACATTTGGAAACAAATTAACTCCTTCTTTTTCCCAAAATACATTTATATTAATTTTACCATCATTTTCACACCAGTATGTAGTTGAATAATTTTCATCTGAATCACTGACCTTGGAGTCACTTACAACAGATGAAATCTTTTATTGTTAACTGGAAAGTTTGAATCATCGCTTTCATTTGTATAATTATCATTCGCGGATAATATATACCCATATAAATCATTACCAATATTATTCCATTCAAAATCGGAGTTTTCTATCATAAAGAAAGTTAAATAATGTATGACAACTAAATAAATTATTAATTCTTTAAGAATGATAAATAAACGGGTTCAAATAAACTGAATGACTGACTATAAAACAAACTGTGACGAAACACTCATTAATACGTTTATTCAGTAACATTTGTTTAGTTAGCCGGACATATCTCAAAGTTGTGTCCCTGGAAATTTTCAGTCCGTCTCTAGGCTAAAGTTCCAGTGGTGAACCGTTTGCTGTTTGAATAGCTTGTAGTGAACGTATAGATAGTGGGCTTGCATTCTGCGATTACGGGCTTCGTAAATAATCTGGGTGTGAAGGCTGTAGCGAGTAGTGGCCGTGTAGTCGATGGTGATATAACATTTCTACGATTCTCGATGAATCAATCGAGTTGAGCAGTGTTGCGTGGAAGCCTGTTATAAGGCATAGCAATACTGTGTTGATCCCCACATAGGGAGAGTGGTATGAAGACATCATTAGCGTCTCAAGACCTCCAATAAAGTCTTTAGGCTTAATACCTGAAAGAATAAGCGAAGTTCATTAATACGTCAACGGCCTCTGAATTGTGATCAGAAATGAGGTAGTATTACATCAGCAGATACTATATTTCGATTAAAAGACGACGTACTACAGTCTCAGCGGCCAGTAATGGGTTAAATTTTTTTATTCAAAATAGATTTTTTATAAAATGGAAAAAAAGTTATTCTAGTAATTTTTAATTTCTGAAATGTATATTAGTCAAATCCCTAAGTAATTCACTATTTTCAGATTGAATAATCAATGTTAATTTATTTAGGGGTGTGATTTCTTTTTAAAAGGACATGTACCTATTAAATGTCTTCATATTTCTTGTGAACCTTTGACATCAATCAACTACTTCTAATAAATACTTTTATCTAATGTTTGTACATGTTGAACAAAGATTCATGTTTTCACAAAATCGTCATTGGAAATGATAAAGGAATAGGGAAAGTAAAAATAATAATAATTAACCCAAGGACGACCTCCTTTATTCCCTTTAACATTTTCATCAAAATTTTGTTTTTCAATGGACATATAAGACCAACTTGTTATATCGTAGACAAAACTAAGTATTGTATTTGTACTTCATATTCTTTGAAAGTTACATATTCAAATTGTTAAATTAATCTTGATTAAGAAACGACTACAATGTTAAACTCAGTTTAAGCAAATCCAGCTTGATCAAAAAGTAATTCCGACAATATTATTTAAGAATCGCGATCTTTTATCTGTCAAAGATATAATTGCTATTTTTGATGACTGACAATTTAAAACAAATACCATTAACTAAAGTAAATCGTTCAAAGATTGAACAAAGAATTTAAATTGTAAAAACTGAAATTTAACCGGAAACAATCGTCAAATTAGAAACGCTTTTAGTTACTTTGAAAGATCTTCTCGTTTATCTATTGCAAACTTAATCATAAACTTTTCAAAATTCGAAAGAGCTTCTGATGAAATCGGTGAAAGCATTACTAGATGAACATAGAGCCGTGGCAACCAACCCTCGCGCCCCCCGGTCGGGGGGGCCTCACGCTTGCATGGGGCCTCTCCAAATAGGGTCAATATTTGAAAATGTAATAGAATAACAATAATAAGATCTAACACACACACACACTGCATATCGGCATGCTTCGTCTACCGTATAATTCAATCCTTCAAATAAATAATGGCTGCCTACTATACAGAGCATCCCACCACACTCCACTCCACAAACCTGCCACACAGCGTTGATGCAGTGAGTGTACTGTATGACAATGCCCTGTGCACTTTTAAGCCCTGACTTTATCTCTCACCCATACGCTATGCTATAAGGTCTGTTACAGCTACTAGCCAAACATCAAATCATTTTCATTGGCTACCCAGACAGACAGCAGCAGACTGTACATACTCTAACTCAGACGGTTAATCTTTAGACGGTAGTTAATCTTTAT
>MQRK01168079.1:59512-81455 GCA_001938485.1 Girardia tigrina | reverse complement strand
TATATATATATATATTTAAAATGAGCTTTAAGCAAATTATATTGTAACTTCAACAAAATAACGTTAACTAGACTCAATTATCTGATATACATAGAATCCAATACCATACACTGTGCTCAATATTATGAGTTTCGAGATTTTACACAAATGTTTAATTTTAGTATTTAAAATCTCTAACCTGAATTTATAGAATATAACTTTATCAATTAAATCATCGAAAAATTTTAGGGTTGAAAATATTCAAAATTAAAGTCTAAAATGATTATTTCATTATTGAAACATAATTATTAATAAACAACTGATTAAAATTAAATTTTATAAGAACAAAAATCCAAAAGTTTAGTTTAAGATTTTAGAAAAAAATAATAAAAGTAATGTAATAAAACTAATTTTCAAATTCCCAAATTAAAGAAATAATAATTTTAAGTATTCGCATTTGTATTTCATTATATTTATGTGTAAATGAAAAATTGATCATCGAAAATTTGTTCGAAAAATAAAATTTTTGTGTTATGATTTCCACTTTTGATATCGAACCGAACACACAACATTAAATCAAATGATTGAAATAACAATAGAGCGGAAATTTAGACAGAAATTTTTATTTAAATATAATAATAATTAATTTAAATTTAATTATTATATTATATATGTAATAAAAATCAACCTAATTATTTATTGGAAATTGATAGAAAAATACAAATACCTAAGAAGAATTAATTAATTATTGTTGTTCTTAATAAGGGTAACCTTCCAATTAAGTGTATTTTACAGAACTTTTAAAGCCAGGAGGATGTAAGGGACAGAAGAAACTGGTTGAAAAAAATTATAGTAATTCACTACTTTTAATGTAGTTATTTATTTATAACAAAATTATACTTTAAGGCTCCGAACTTCATAAAAAAGTTTATTAATAATTTTAATGAAATAAAAAAAGTATGGAAAACAAACTAAATAAAGTTAACATCAGTATGATAAAAGATTGCCATCTGTAATTGACAATGGTCGGACAAATTCATGATCATATCTCAGCTTTACAATTTAGAAAACATTATTTATAGAATAAATTCTTTCTGTCCCACACAACAGTCACTAAGGGAGCCTACCTTATCGTTCCATCATGGGTCACGCATGTATCGTTTACGACAAAATACAACTAAATTACATTTGAGACAAAAGACTCCAATACGTATATGGACAAAGACCTGAGAATCATTCTCTTGCTAACAAAAATTTTTTCCTTTTCTACTGATCAAAAGATCTATTAATTTGCAACGAAGATGGGAATTATATATTAACTATCTAAAAATATCTATATAATTTAGTAATAATGAAACTGAAAACGTAAAGATTGTGAACTATCTAAATAAATAGATTATCTTTCGTTACAACATCTATCATGACTGGCAATAATTATATGGAATTTGCTTTAAAAAAACAACTTTTTGTACCATTATAAATATACTCTCTGTGTTCACTGGTAAAAGGAGGTCGAGTAAAACCCCCAAACGATACGCGTCGTTAGAGTTAATGAAATGAAAGACGCTAATCGCAAGACTGTCTTTGAGAATGCTTAGTGCATATTGAGAAGACTGGAATTTAATTATCCTTTTGTCTTCTTAAAAGATTGGGAAATCTGTGAATGAACATTCTGTCTATTTGGATGTCAATTAAGTCATTATATCTTGTTATTTTACAAAGAAACAAATGCGATATAAAGGGGAACTATATCAATTACATTAAGATGTAATTGTTACTAATAGATGTACAACGAGTGTATCTTTCTTCAAATGTTTTTTCCTAAACTTTTTTCATTTACAATTTATTTAGAAAAGATAATATTTCAAAGTTTCACTCAAATGAAATTTTTTGATTGATCATATCACAAAATGCTTTATGGTGATACAATAATAAACCACAAGAAAATAAGGAACAGTATTGTATTTATAAACGATATTGATGTAAAAGGTGACTATCAATATGTTTAGATTAAACTGATTTTATTTACAAGCTGCACCCAGCGATGGTTACAAGGTAAAGTTATAAAGAAGCTTTTGTATTGCAAATATTTATTTGACTGTAGCAGTTCACGCTTCACTAGATTTGTCAAAACTTTACTACCAAGAAGAGCCAAATCAGAGCAACAGACGATTTAACCTAATCTTACCGAAGCATCTTATAAAATCGACAAATCATAATAAGACAAGCATTCTTAAAAAACCGAGATATTTAGAAGATTGCACCATGGATGAATATTCGATTACAGACGAATCTGATGGATATGTGAAAATATATTAAAATACTTTTTAACCAATATTTTTTTAATACTTATAAGTAGTGTTTATGTCACTTTCGTTATCATTGGTATCAGGATTCATAATTTAACACCAAAATGTTATTATTGACAATAATTCACATAATTAAACACATTTTTTTAATTCACTTATTTCGCCAAAAATAATCTACCAAATTATTCTTCAAATTCAGTTTTTAAAATTAAATAAATTTTAAAACTTTAAATTAATAAAATAATTTTTAAATTAAAACTAAAAATTTTTATAAAATTTTGTCCTAAAACTTATTAATTAAAATTTACCATAAGCCTTTTATATAACAAAATTATTTCTTAAAATATTATAAAATTTAATCCGTTTATTATTTATTTTTAAAATTTATTTAAAATTATTTCAAAACTTTTATTAAAATATAACAATTGTTAGAACTGTAAACATTTTTTTTAATTTTTGATAAGTATTTAATTTTTGATGGTTTTCTTTAATATATCATTTTTAATTTTTAAACTTTTTTATTTATTTATTTTTTGAAAAAAATTCAAATTAAAAAAATAATAAACTATTTTGGCGAAATGTAAATTTAAATTAAATCCTCATAATACTAAAATGTTTTTATTTACAAATATTTGTTTGAATATTATTATATATGGAAGTATACATTAGTATTTTAAATATAAGTTAATCGCATTAATTTACAATGGGGTGGTTTTAATTACATAATTCAGTAAATCCATATATTATAACATTTTCTTGGTCAATGTGTTGTAAAAATGATTAAGTCGATGTATCTATTTGTAGTATACATTAATCAAACAATTCAATTGCAAATAGTGTAAAAATGGCATCATAATTCAATCTTTATTTTTTTTCTAAGACTTCCGAAAATGGCCATTATCATGGCCTTGACTGCTATACAGCGTACGCAGAACTTTGGTTACCCACACATCCCAAACACAAATGGAATTTGGGGCAAATGTGGGATTCACCAAATCTGCATTGTCCCGTCTGCTAAAACAACATCAAAAGACTGGGAGCATTGCAAATCAGAAGAAAGACTGGTGTGGTAGAAAGATGCTCATTGGTGAGGGACTTTCAAATTATATCATTATACTCAACAAGATGGATCCGAAAATGATATCAGTGGAACTGAAAAAATCAATTGACGACCCTGCATTCAATGTATCAACATGCCGAATTTGAGAGCATTTGCGGCATGTAGTACGATTCGTCTATCGACAAAGGGCTCCATTGCTCACAAATCGAATGAAGGCATAACGATTTCAGTGGGCAAAAAAACATGCGTACTTGACAGCAGACAAATGGAGAAAGTAGAATTATTACTATTATTCGTATTACATGGAACATCTTCACTTGATCTGGTTTCATTACATGTTGTCTTCACTGATGAAACAATGATGGAAGCAGGTCGCCGCAGGAGTCAATTGGTTTGTAGAAGTGCTGGAGAGCGTATTCAACAAGGCCATGTTCAAAGACGGCAAGCATGTCCTCCTCGCATGATGATTTAAGGATGCATCTCTAGCAAAGGAACTGAACGTCTACTCAGGATGGAAGGGTTAATGGCATCCCAAAAATACTGTCAAGTAATTGACACCGATCTTCTCTCCTAGACAGAGAACTGGTATGGCACTGAGAAGTGGATCTTCCAATAAGACCACGCCCCATGCCACACCTCAAGAAAAATACGATCACACTTGGAGGACAATGAAGTAACTAAGTTGTGTTACACTGGGAACAGCCCAGGCATGAATCCAATAGAGACAGCCTGAAACCTGTTGAAACGTGAGTTTCAAAAACGATATATTTCCAAGGAAGGATTGTGGGAAACATGCCAGGAAATATCGTTTTCCTCTCCTGCCGTACATAAAGTTTGCTCTGGTGTGCCTGAAAGCATGTGTTGCCGTGTGAAAGAACCTTTGAGGGCTTAGGGAAATACAACTTTCAATTGAACTAAATTATTTTCTAATGTAAAAAATCAATCTATTCCAGTATGGAACACTATAAAAATTTTATTAGGTCAATGATACTAGAAAAAATTGATCTTTTATCATATATTGTAATAAAGCAATAAAAATGCACTAATATTGCAACTGAGATGTATATTATTATTACAATTAACAAACAATTGATTATTCAAATCGTCAAACAACGTTAACAAAAAAATGAATAAGTAATCAGTAAAATACTTCTTGTTAACGAGTGTGGTATGTCACAACGAAAAATTATCGGTATAGATGAATTGTAACGGGTTGTGATTTGTCCGGAAAATTGATACTTTAGTATCGGAATCAGACTTTTATTTATTGGTAAAATCGAAATGAGATCAAATCTGTATTAATGATGAAATCGGATTCGAACTTTTTCTTTTTTTTAATTTTTATTGTGGATACAGAATTAATGATATTCAGAGAACAGCCATGGAGAATAATAGTTCATTGAGATAGACAAGTAATTTTAATTTCGTCATTATTAATTTTAAGTGATTGTCAATTTGAAATTTGAATTTTTAATTTCAAATTGTCACAGACGAAATTATAATTATTAATTTATGACTAAATAATTATTTAGAGAATTCCTTCTTGCATCTTTCATTCTTTCCTTTATTTCTTTAATTTTCTGATTTCAATTATTTTCTTTCTTTAGAATAAACAAAATATAAAAATAATTAAAATATAAATAACAAAAAATAATAAAAGAAAATATATCACATAACATACACCATGATACAAAAAATAACGTTACACGATACATAGACAGTCACATACGACGCCAACAAATAAATAAATACCAAAATAAATAAAAATAGGTCATTTAATTTGTGATTATACATCTATATTTCATGCCTTTCTCCTCATTTTGCGATTAAAACCGCCCTCATTGTAGTCTGATATTACAGATTTTACAATTCTTAAACTGAAGAAACTATTAAAAGGAGCAAATTTTGAAAGTAAATTCTTTTAAAAACTAATAAATATATTTTTAATGATACAACTTTGAACCAATATAAGTATTCTTAAATCTGTACTTAATTATTGCACGAATAAATTAAAGTCGCTCAAACATTGTAAATAGGAAATGAATGAAAAGCTTAGCTTTCATATTTTGTGAAAGCAGCTTATTTATTTTTTGATTAAAATAATATCTAAAATATAATTAATAACATTTGAAATAATTATTTAGGATTTCCTTGTGGTCCTTAATTTTCAGATTTACTTTACATATTTTTTATATTTGATTTATTTAAAAATTTGATATTTTTGAAAAATAATTTTCCAAGGCTTTTTAATGAAATTGATTATTGAACATGTTTCAGATATACATTTTCAATCATCATCAATTATAATGTAATTAGTAGGGAGGGTAATCTTTTGACCTAAAAAATTAAAATTTTGCCTTTATCTTTCCTCGGCTTTGACATTTTGACTTAGTTATGATAACCAGTATACCAAAAATTGTATGAATAACATATAGAGTAACAATGTTTATGCAGTGGAATTAAAATTCAGCAGTGCATAGTATCACACGTTTTCAATAAAGTTGCGATTATCTTTCAAAATAATTTTCAACATGGAAAATCTTCTTTCCATCGCAGCACTTGTGGACTTATATTATAGATATCCATTGTTAAAAAAAATTGAAAGCCGCTATAAAAATACTCTGTTACAAATTGGATCCTTCCTCCAACAAAAGCTTTTTAAATCGGTAATTTCTTTATAGATAATTAATATAAAATAGTAATTATTATTTGAAACATTATTTGTGTAATTTAATTTAATTTTATTAATTGATAATATTTAATACCATTGTTTTCTGTAAGTATGAGGAGGTATTTAAATTAGTTCACTGATCAAAAGCATATACGTGAGAGGATACATCGATTCTAACCATATTCATTATGTCCACAATTTCACTACTGTCCAAACGCCTATACAAGTATTTTCTAATGTCACACGGATCCACCTTAACAGAAATATTTTTTATGTCTTCAACTGCCTGCCGTATACAGGTCTTTCCAGAAAGTTTGATCGATGGTTTTCCATAAGTATCTGGTGAACACATTGATAAATGTCTATGATATTTATAGTATAGATAACATATACATGTGTGAATGATTTCGTAAAATATAATTAAAAAATAATCAATTTTTCCTATTATAGGAAAACTAATTTCACAATATCAGTTAACAAATTGTTTCGAAAATAACTATTATTCTGCAATATTGTTTGAAAGTTGTATTTTCATTGCGTTAAAATGAATTTGAGACAATGTGATATTCGAATGATGATATATTACCACTGGAAGCGTAATTTGAATCCATCCGCTATATTTAAAAAGATGAATGCAACACTTGGAAGTGGTGCTGTTAGTGAGAGAACTTGCCGTCGATCTGTAACACAGATTACCGACAGCGATTTAAAAAATCTCGCAGTTTCTTCACTGAAGGAATTAGAAAAAACTCTCACAACCATGGGAGAAGTGCGTGGCTCACAATGGACAATATTTTGAACACATTAGAGATGATGATGGAAATAACAATAAATGCTTATCTTTCACTTGTCTATAAATCGGTCAAGACTTTCTGCACAGATCTGTATGATAGTTTGGAGACTCACAACGTTCTACAAAGTGTGCAAGCAACTTATTGTAAAATGTTGATTAAGTTTTTGTGAAGAGTAGAACCTGCGACCGTCTCTTTGGCGTGAGCATGAAGGAGACCTTTGTATTCAAATGAATTAATAATCTTTCGAATTGATGGAAAATACTCCACGTATAAGAAAACTGCTTGCAACCATGTGGTTCATCTCGTGACAAATGCCTGAGATGGGTGTCCAATAATTCTAAATAGGTTTCGTCGTTCACGGTTCTTTACAGTGATGGCTTTGATGGTGGTAATCAAATTGTCTACGTCAGCATATTTCGTTTTTACTGTCATTGCACAATTGTGCAGGAAATAAGCTACACATGTTACCTAAAATAATTGCGAATGTATTTTCTTCAGAACAACAAGAATGAATAAAGAAGAAAAACAATTAAGATAAATTAGAACAATTTAAAAATGAAAAATAATAATTGAGTATTTAAACAAATATTGAGAACTGACAATGAATAAAGAAGAAATACAATAAAAAACTAGAACAAATGTAAAATCAAAACATTTATTGAATACTGTAAAAAATATTTTTTTTCTAAATAAAAAAACATTTTTTTAAATTATTACTTTTTTAATTGAGATTTTTGAGTTAATTAAACTTTTTTTGACATATTTTAACATTTAAAAAAATATTTAATATTTTTACTCATTTTTTCTTATATTGTTATATATATTTTTTGACCTAACACATTTTTTTGACATCTTTTGACCTACTATTCTTGTACAAATTTATGAGTGCCTTTGGGTTTCTCTCACTATTAAGAACATTGAGACAAATCTCATTTGAATTTTTATTATTACAACATTTAGAGTCATTACAACTCTCCGAAGATCTTTCATCATTTGACATCGCTCTAATTGGTTTTTTTATTTCTATTTTTAATCATGATTATTCGAATAATTTTTATAAATCTTTTAAAAAATACAATTTTAAAAAATACAAATACAATACAATACAATCACTTCTAAATAAAAACACAAAATTATAAAAATGTATTCAAATTATTAAAATGACATTAATTTATATCTTAATAAATTTATTTAAATTTAATTAAATGCTTTTCTTTTCTTTAAACAAATATTAAACTTAATTTAAATTGTTAATTTAAAAAATAAAAACTTACTATTTTAATTATGTTTGAATAGTCAATCACTTTAAATTTAAAAAAAATACCAATTTCCATCTGGGTGTGAGAATCACCATTCTAAGTTCAGCATACTCAAATCAACGCACAGCATTAATACATTCACACATTCAAACAATTTAAAATATTCCTCACACTGACTTTTTCTACCTCGTGATACCATTTTGACTTTATTGACTTTTGCCCGCCCTAGTAATGAATAAACTTAAAAAAATTAAAAAAGC
Organism: Girardia tigrina; assembly: GCA_001938485.1. Classification (NCBI taxonomy): domain Eukaryota; kingdom Metazoa; phylum Platyhelminthes; order Tricladida; family Dugesiidae; genus Girardia; species Girardia tigrina. The sequence goes on along the minus strand of MQRK01168079.1, from coordinate 73,123 downwards.
TTTAAACAAATGAAAATATATAGGAAAATATTTTTATACCTAAGGTTATAAAATATTGACATTGAATAATCAAAAAAAATTGTGATGAATTTTTATTTTAATTAATATTTTATTAAACTCCGAAATAAGTTCAATAATAAATTTCTTAAAAAAGCTTTCAAATAATTTTTAAATATATATATAAGTAATGTCAAAGTGGTTTCAATGGCGCCCAAAGTTCAAAGCTACCTCTCAAATAAATCGAAAACAATTTGGTGATTGCATGCTAATGTGGTTTATAAATTTAATTGTCACGGGTTTAAAAACTCTTATATTAAAGAGGCACCTCGTCTTCTCATAACCCGGGTTACTGAGCATTCACAATCAAGTCGATTGAGTTAGGTTCTTGATCATTGCTGACACTATAAAAATAGAATCTAGTATTTCTGAGTTCTGTGAATCATTATTGAAAGGAGACTTCAGCCTATTAATTAACATTCTAAATTGGCAAAGTCTCAGTTCTTAAAATCTTTAATTAAAATAGATAAAAAATACCATTAATATCCAATAAAATTCTAAAGACATTAATATTTACTTATAAAATCAGTTATTATCTAACATTTTAATATCTTAAACATTGCATTATAATTGTTTTTGATAGAAAATAAAATTCCGATACATGTACAATAATCAATTACTTAAAAAAGTTTTAGCAATTTTTTTTAAATAAAAAATTTATATATAACAATAAGTAGAATTATTGTTATTATTATTATTGCAATTATTATTATTATTAATATTATCATTATTAGTATTATTATTATTATTAATAATAATAATAATAATATTATTATTATTATTACTAATTATTAATCGACAAATTCAAATTCAATTATTTATCTAACTCATCTTTAATTATTGCATGTATAAAATTGTTTCTATATTATTGGGTATTTTATTTTTAATAATAATTTTTTAATAATAATAATATTTTATTTTTAAATTATTTATGAGAAATATTTTTTTATTTACTTGATAGAAAATAAAAATTAATTTACCATAGAATTATATTATTTAATTCACTGCTTGAAAGTACTTTCAATATATTTAATAACTAAAACAAAATAATTGATTAAAAGTTTTTATTTGGGATAAAGCATAAATAATAATAATAATAATAACAATAATAATTATTATTATAATAATAATTTATCGAAAAAATATAATGAAAAATATTTTTTTTACCTAAGGTTACATAAAATATTAACATTAAATAATCTTTAAAATTGTAAGGAACTTTTTTTAAATTAACAATAAAATGAAATAAATATAAACAATGTTTTTATTAAAATTAACGATAGTTCCTTTTTTTGATATTTTATTTTAAAAAATAATGTTTTATTTACTATAAAAATACAAGAAAAAATCTTCGTAAAAACTATTAATGAAAAGTTTTTAATTTTTTTTATTAAAAGAAATTAAAAATCGATGAAAATACGATAATTTAGTTAATGAAATATAAAAAAGAAAAAAATATAAGATTATTTTGAAAGATTTTATTTTTATATATCTGATATTGACTAGATCTTTTCTTAAATTAAATTATTTTAAATTATGGATTTTTTTAATATTTTTTTTACAAAACAAAATTGATAAATTAATCTAAAAATTTTCAAAAATTTTGCAAATTAAACAGAAGTTTTATCTTAAATAAACATATTTCTCTTACTGGCAAAAATTGAGAAACAAATATATTAAATCTGTCAAACAATATAATTAAAATAAGTTTTTTACTATATAAAAATAATATTTTTCTTTTTAAAAACACATCCATTGTTAAAAAATAATTGAAAGCCGCTATAAAAATACTCTTTTACAAATTGAATTCTTCCTCCAACAAAAGCTTTTTAAATCGGTATTTTTTTATAGATAATAAATATATAATACTAATTATTATTTGAATCATTATTTGTGTAATTTAAGTTAATTTTATTAATTAATAATATTTAATACCATTTTCTTCAGTAAGTATGAGGAGGTATTTAAATTAGTTCACTGATCAAAATTTAAATGATTTTAAAAATTATTTTGAACTGAAATCAAATTGAAAATTTTAAAAATTAAGTAGAATGATAATTAAATATTTTAAATTTGAATTTAAAAATATTATTATAAATTTATTTGATTTAAAATATTAGTTTAGTAAAAAAAATAATGGATTAAAAACAGATAACAGATAAAACATGCATATGGATCCCATAAGATGAAAAAACACGAACTTAGATACTGAATAACAAGAAAAGAATTATTGGCAATCTATTACTTCACACAACACTTCAAACATTTCTTATACGGAAAGAAGTTTCTACTTAGAACGGACCATAAGGCCATCACATTTACGATGACAACGAAGAATCCAATAACTCCACAATTCCAAACTTGGATAAACTTCCTTAGTGAAATAGACATGAGAATGGAATACCGGAAGGGTGAAAAATACAATGTCTAGAAATACATGTGAACTATGTGTTCAATGTCATATATTGTCATTGCACGATGACGCTAAAAAAAGGAAGGTTAAAACTAGAATCCTTGCATTAACTGAAGATTCAGAATTGTTAATTTGGCAGACGAATGATAATGAAATAGAACAGATTAAAGAAAATATTAGAATGAGAAAGACAAAAGAATGGTTTCTAAAAAACAATATCGTGACGACAAGAGATAACAAATATTGGATCCCTCTGAAGAAGAGAACAGACTTTATAGAAGATATATATAAAATGTTATGCCACACAGGAAGTAAGAAAGTTTACAAATACATAAAAGATGATTAAGATATGTATGAAATGAGACAAACGATAAAGAAAATCGTTCAAAGTTGCACAAACTGCCAGAAAAGGAAGACGCTGACAGCACAAACGAAAGAGAAACACATTAAACAATTTGCTGACGAACCATTTCAAAAAATTTACATTAACTTTTGCGGATGATTCAGAAGGACTACGAAGGGAAAAAAATACATTTTAGCAATAATCGATCAATTAAATAGGTACATCAGCTTGACCGCAGTGGCACACCAAGACGAGAAGACTACACGAAAGGTACTATTAGATAAATGGATTTGGAAATTCGGACCACCAAAAGAGATACACGTTCATAGAGGGAAAATTTTTGAATCAGAACTCTTTAAAGAAACGACGAAAAAATTTAAGATGAAGATAGTCTATAGAAGTCCTTATCACCACAACGTTAACGGGATCATAGAAAGACAATTCAGAAAAATAAGAGACGCAATAAATATACGATTGAAAGATGAAATGTATAGAGATTGGGTAGAAATGTTGGCAGAAATAGAATTCATGTTAAACGGTACAATTCAAACAGCAACTGGAATATCTCCAGCCGAGATAATCTTCGGAAGAAAACTCAGACATTGGTGGAAAAAGACAACAGAAGGAAAAAGTGGAGAAAAAGAAAATAAAAATACAATTAAAACAAACCGAATATTTCAGGTCGGAGATAAAGTCTTGATAAAGAAAGTTAACTCAACAAAAGAGGATGACCGCTATATGGGACTAGCTAAAATTATAAAGCAAAGACACGAAAGAAGTTATGAGATACAACTAGATGACTGCAGGATCTTGATCAGAAATGTAGAATGGCTAAAGCAATTTAATTGGAGTTGGATGTGAGGAATATTTTAAATTGTTTGAATGTGTAAATGTATTGATGATGTATGTTGATTTGAGTATGTTGAACTTAGAATGGTAATTCTCTCACTCAGATAGAAATTGATATTTCTTTTAAATTTAAAGTGATTGACTATTCGAACATAATTAAAATAATAAGTTTTTATTTTTTAAATTAACAATTTAAATTAATATAAATATTTAAAAAATGATGATAAGGAATTTTTAAAAAACAAAAAATTTTCGTCAGAATATATTGTTATTAATTTAGACGGATCGACCGTCATCATTAGACTAAATTAACGATGATATACTCGCGTTTATATATCAAAGCAATGTTTATGTAATCATTATGTCATTTCAATCATGAAAATACTTTCAATAAAGTTGAAGAGGATGGTGTATGCACATTGATTTTAGGATCAAAAGATTTGATCAACAATACTTCACACATCACCCTCTCCCAGTAATTATCAAATTGTGAACACAAAATCTTAAAATTACTTACGTTAATTTTACTATTCAAACAGTTCTTCTTATGTTGAGCAATATTGCTATCACTTTCCTTGTGATTATGTTCCTCAATCCGTTTACAGAGATGACGGCAAGTCTCTCCGATGTATATGGCGTCACACCCATTTTGACGAAAATTTTTTGTTTTTTAAAAATTTAAATTAAGTTTAATATTTGTTTTAAAAAAAGAAAAGCATTTAATTAAATTTAATAAGATTTAAATTAAAGTCATTTTAATAATTTGATAACATTTTTATAATTTTGTGTTTTTATTTAGAAGTGATTTAAATTATTATTTTTAATTAATATTTTTAAGAATTATGTATTTTTAAAAGATTAAGAAAAATTGTTCAAATAATTATGATTAAAAATAGAAATAACGAAACCAATTAGAGCGATGTCAAATGATGAAAGATCTTCTGAGAGTTGTAATGACTCTAAATGTCTAATTTACACGGATCAACTGTCGTCATCAGGCGAAACTAGATCAATACTGATAAACTGACCTTTATATATCGAAGGATTGTTTCCATAGTAATTTCGTAATCACTAAAACCTCACAATATTTTCAATAAAGTAGAAGAGGACGGTGTTTGCACATTGATTTTTGGATCAAGAATCTTAGTCATCACTGCTTCACACATCCTTTTTGCAGTAATTATCAAATCATGAACACAAAATGTTAAAAATTAAAAGACGCCATTTTAAAATAAAATGTTTTTTTGATGCAATATATTTCGACGGAATACCCGTCATCATCAGGCAATTTTGATTCTAGCTGTTAAGCTTATATATGCTAAATTGATGAGTATGTAATACATTATATAATTACTGTTTCACGAAAACATTTTCCACAAAGTTGATGAATCACTTGATTGGACACTAATTGCTGGATTAACCACTTTAATTTCACACGAGACTCTTTCCAAACGATTTTTAAAATTGCTGCACAAATCTTCAAAATTATTTATTTCAATAGAAGATTTACAATTTTTTATGTTCTGCAATAATATTACTACTACTTTGATGTCCATGCTCACTAACCAGTTTACAGAGATGATGAAATGTCTCTTCAATGTATGTGGCGTTGCATTCATTTAACATATAAAATCCAGAATATTTTCAGTAACAAATCGAAAACTCCTTTGAGTTTATGCTCTGATCTTGTGTATAAATTTGAGTGTAATGAATGCAAATCTCAATAAAACTTTGAGTAGTTGATATCAAACTTACTTGATAAGATTTTAGAATGAATCGTTTAAAAATTATTATTCGTAGAAAGATTTCCTTGTTTATACAATTAAATTAATTTTATGGTTTCATAATTATTTTAAACAATTTAAGAAATATAATATTTTAATATCATATATAAAAATTTTACTTAAGTGAAATAACTCAACCAAAATAAAAACTTTCAATTGTTCTAATTATAAATTATAAATAAAATGTTACTGTAGTGTCCACAAATTTATAAAATGAAAATTTAATTTAATTTTCCGCGCGGAATTTGGCATCTGATATTTACATGTTCTAATCCAATATAACTTTATCATTTTTAAGATCCATAATTTTGTTGTTTCTTCGCAACTGGTGATCGAAATAATTGGGCGAACATTTTTACAAATAATTAAAATAAAAACAATTGGAATAAAATGTGTTTTGTTTTAATAATATATATTTTCGATTGAGCGTTTTAAAATTTTGATTTTTACCTTTATTGTTTTTTTAATTGTTATGCGATCCGAGATTTACCCGTCGGGCAAAGGAGAATTTTTATTATCGATCGGACATTCCGTCCGATCGGCTCATAACAGTTACTTGAAAAATTACAAACGTCATTGAATCAGTTTTAAAAATTTAGTTTAAATTTGTTTACTTTACTAAAATTATTAATTTCATTTTAATAATTTAAATTTTTAAATATTTGATGTTGAAATTAAAAATGTAAATCAGGCTCGAACAATTAATCCTCACAAACATCAAATCTACCAATTTTCCAGCTTGGAGTGAGAAATACATTTCAAAATACTAAATTTAAAATATTCTTCTTTCTTACATGAGCCCTTTATGTTCTCTATGCGATTCTAATACCAAAGATTAAGGTTCAAAGGGTAGTTATTACAGATAAGTTTTAAAAATAACGCAAAAATTGAAAATTTAAAAACGCCATTTTAAAATCAAATTTTTTATTTTTAAGGTTCAAAGGTTGTTTGATTATTTATTTTATGAAATTCTGTAAACTTTCTATTTATTTTTGAAAGAAAAAATGATTTCTCCTTTTCTCAAATTGTTTTCATTTATAGAAAACCTTAAAAATAGATATAATATCTTAATTTTCTTGTGAAGTAAATATAAACTCTGATGATGGATACAAAATAAAATTGTGCATGAAAACCGAATAAAGAGCTTTTATTACAGAATTTTGAGCAGCGTTTCTACTAATATCACAATAGAGATTATTTGACTATCATCGACTTTGTTTTTGTTCTGGTCAAACGTACTACCGTCACTCGGCACAGGAGATTAAATTTACGTTTGAGTTAATTAGAGTGGAAATAAAACTTTGTCCTCCTGGAAAAAATGACTGACCGTAAATGCAAATCGCATTTCGTGAGTACTCACTCTTAGCTCAGCTTTTGATGCAGAAGTACTTTAGAGGACCGCTTAAACTGATTTAGTAAATTTTTTATTAAATATGATAAATAAATATATTTATCTCTTTTTACCAGTAGTTAAGTTTTTAATGCAAAGAAAATAATAAAACTTCTCTTTTTATAATTTCTAAATATTTTCTAACGTACGTTTTCTGTTTTTATACTTGCAAAACCACATTTGAGAGAAATTTATTTTTGATACAAAGATTCCTGAAAAACAAGTGAAAAAGGAAATCAAAGCCATGGAGTGAGAGTGACTGAGTACGATAATTAGGAAAGAACCTCTTTGTACATCATATGAATAGACCTTGACAATCAGTAAATGGCTATTATCATCGACAAGAAATACTTGAAATTGTATTCTCCTGCATTCTTAAATGAAAAACGCTGTTTCGAAATTTCAAAAGCATTCTATTATATTAATAACACTGCTCAACACATAAAAAAGTTCATTGAAGGAATGGGCTTGGCTCCCCTATTGCAATGTTGCCGATTCCGAATCTGAAGTTCGTTTGTGTCGAGATGCCTCATATCTTTGGAAAATCGCGGTAATATAATTTAAGAAATGGAAAATATAATTTCCTGTACATTTTCTATACAATCATATAATACATAATTAATATATTAGGTCTATTAACGTAGACAATTTTGGAAGGAAGTACAATCAAATGATTCATTAAAACAAACACTGAAAATTCTAAAAAATAAATCGATTAATTTTCAAAAATAAAATCTATTTTTTACGATTATTAAAACCGAATGATTTTTTTGTCGTTTCGATTTGTATCGATCGAAAAATTGTAACTTGTGCGAGTTGATGATTTGCAATCACGGGAGAGTTTTGTTCACTTTGAAAATGATTTATTTTTTTAATTGCGAGATATTTTTGGATTTTTTTGAGTAATCGATAATTTTTTTGTTTAATTGAAATGACGTTTTGAATGTATTGAAAGGCTGTGGTGTTAAAAAAAAACACCAAACCAAAACACAAAAACAATTTAAATTAAATTTCAAAAAATTAATAGAATAAACAAAAATAATAATGTTTTGTTTAACTAAGCAAATTGGCAATAACTAAGCAAAAAAATACGAAAATACGGAATCCACCATAACACCAACCAGAAACGCAATCAGTGTAGTCAACGAACTCTCAATCAGCAACCCAAATATGCCCAGATGAGACGCGAGGATCTATCCCAATTATTGTGTCGATAGACGTCTCTATCCTACTAAGCAAATTGATTATATTTTTAATTGATTATATTTTTAAAGGTATTTTGTTTGATAAATATTTTGTTTGGGTTATATTTTTTGGAACGTTTTGAATTTTGTAAATGACTCGAAATTTGTGTACTCCAGAGATTTGTATAAGAAAATTCTCAAAAATAAATTTATTGCGAGATGAATTTTTTTATATTGATTTGATTTAGAAAATTATAATAATAGTTGAAGGCCAAATTCATTTAAAAGAGTCTCTGAAGATATTAGTCGAAACTGAGAGTAAAAAACCTTCAAATATATTGAAAAGAATTAGAGGTTTTTGTTTAAATACTTTTAATCATTCTCGACTTTTATCGATCCTAAATGAACTATTTAATAATTATCCAAAGTTACTGCGTATATGAAATTATAACGATGATTTGATTTATTTAACGTTTAGGTAAACCATGTGAGATTTTCTTATCAATTTATGGGTCCTGCATACCCGAGCGCAAATGCTACAACCGTCCGGTAGTCGAGGCAACCTTGGGAACAGTAACACTTTCATTTGTTCTAGGACAAACCATTTATACAAAAACATAATGAATTTTCAAAACAGATAAATCATTTAATATTTCATTTAATTTTAAAATATATTATTACTTCAAATATGTTTTAAACTATTTTTACTTCAAATTTACTTATTTATTTGAAATTAAAAGCCTATCTTTTATATCAAACATTAATTAAGCCTATATAGGTCTATATATTAAGTCATTATATATCTATATTTGTAATTAAACGATTTTATTTCAAATTTTATTAAACATATTTTATTATAAACGTATTAAGTTTATTTAGATTTACAAAATACATTTTCTCAAAATTAATTACCCTTTTTAATTTAAATTATTTTATAATAAATTTACATTTTTGACTCTAAAAATTTTAAATTAAATTATTTTGTAAAATTCTTTTATTTTAATTTACATTTTAATACGGTTTTAAAATTTAATTTTCTTGATTTAATCAAAGAATTTATATGAGTTTCCCAAAATCCTCACAGGGACTTTGAAGGTCTTTTTGTAACTATATGTTGTAACTATTAGGGTGAACCAAAAGTCTTTTCGTATTTTCTACGTCTTTTTGTTCAATTGTTTCTTATTACCAAATAAAGATATTTTATATACATGTTTTTAAAGCTCTTCAACTGCTCTATAACAATATATATTAAAACTTCTAATTAGTCGTTAATATAATTTTTATGGTCTTTTAGAAAAATCATGGAAAATTTTGAAATTAGCGTTCTTTTACGCCATTACTGGAAACAGGGTTTAAACGCAACTGCAGCAAAAAACAAGATATGCGAAGTTGAAGGCGATAATGTGGTCTCAAATTGGTTCAAAAGGTTTAACGAAGGCGACATTGACCTCGGAGACAATGCACGTTCAGGCCGACCTATCACCGTAGATTCCGGAGTAATTCGTGAAGCCATCGAGACAAATCCGTCAATAAGTATTCACAGATTGTCGGTCGAACTCGATATTCCTCAAACATCCATTGTATGACACCTTCACGCTCTTGGCAAGGTCAATAGACGATGTTGAGAAGTGCCTCATGAATTGACACAAATTCAAGCCGAAAAGCGTTTTGAAACTTGTCAAAAATTGCTTGAAAATCCGCGAAATGACCGTTTCATCCGTTGAATTGTAACTTGCAATGAAAAGTAGTTTTACTTCAGTAATCTAGATCAACAAAATCAATGGTTGGACCCCGGACAAATGGCGAAACCGGTAGCGAAACGAGATCGTTTCTCAAGGAAGGCACTTTTGTGTGTTTGGTGGAATTTCGAAGGCGTGATTCACTTCGAGATGGTTCCAAATCGTCGTATCATCGACGCTGACCTTTACTGCGCCCAACTTGATCGAATGTATGCGGCACTCTGCGAGAAATACCCCGCTTTGATCAATTGAAAGCAAGTTCTTCTACAACAGGACAATGCAAAACCGCACATCGCCAAACAAACAAAGGAAAAAATTCAAAAATCTCGACACCTTTGAACTTCTTCCACACCCAGCGTATAGTCTGGCTCTTGCGCCATCCGACTATCACCTTTTCCACTCTATGGCACACTTTCTTCGTGGTTGCAGCTTTAATAATCTGGCCGAGGTCGAAAACAAGTGTCACCAGTTCTTCGTTTCTAAAAACAAGGATTGGTACCGCAGCGGGATCGCACAACTTGCCCATAGATGGGTTCAAGCTATAGATTCAAATGGTCTTTACTTTGAAACTTAAATGTTTTTTTTATTTTTTGTAAAATTATGTTTAAATTTTTAATAAAAAATATGAAAAGACTTTTCGTTCACCCTAATAGTTATTGAAAAATAATTTTGTTTACAATTTTAATTCTAATTAACGAAGACCATAATAAAAATTGTTATCGCTGATATAATTTATTTTTTTCAGGAAACTTGATCAATTTTCATTCTTTTCCTTTACAAATATAATCTTCAGAAGAATCATATTGCTACATCTCTAACAGTGAATACATTTTAATACTGACTGATTGAAAATAATTTCATTGACAAATATATTAAACCAGCTTAATATTTTATTAGAAAAAAATTAATTTTAAATTATTTATCCAAAAAAATTAAAAATTACTCAATGAAGAATTAAAAGAAATCTTTGGAGACAATGAAGATTAGAAAGAAGGATTATTGCAACAAGAAATTTTATACGAAAATTGGCTTTACATCCTTTTTGAGAAGAAATTTAAAATTAATGTTTTTTTATATTTTTTTATTCATTTCTTTCTTAATTTATCACGAAACTAGTTTAAGCTCTAATAGTTATCATAATTCATTAAGAAATAATATTTTAATTGAGGAATGTTTTCGCTTTATGGAAATATAAAAACTAGATAACATTAAAAATAATTCATATTTCAATTTATATATTTGTATTAATCTTTAAGTAGAAACAAAAAATATGAAATATAAATTAATAATAATTATTTTATTTTTCTTTAACATTACATTTGTAACTTTTATTGAAAAAGTGATTTTTTATACTGTATTTATTTATTATTCTTTTTATACACTTGACTTCGCCATAACTAAATGAACAGACTTCTAAAATATTCATTAAAAACAATAAAAAATTGTGTAATAAAATATAATATAAAAATTTTAATTTAAGTATTTTTAAGCATTGAAGAAACATTATAATCCATAATTTGTACGACTTGAAAAATATTTTAACTGAACATTGATTTTTTATTATTTTCTTTTATTTATTTATTTAAATCATGTGTTTAAATGTTTCTGACATCTTATAAAATATTAACAAAATCTATCCATTAAGAAATATATTTATTTATTAATCGAAAAAAAACTATAATTATGAAATGGATTACACGAAATCACGCCGATAAAAAAATCTCAATAAGCTGGTTGAGACTGCCGATTGAACATTGATTTTATGGCAACGTGACCTAATTAACAATGCTTCACACCACACTTCCAATAACTGTCAAAATGTTTACATAGAATTTTCGAGTGCAATCGAATACATGATCCTTTTTTTGTATTTAAATACAGATGAATTCAATTATTAACCTGAAGATGACGGTTGATCTGTCGAAAAATTTTGTCTCTAAATATATTTTTAAGTAAAGGAATTGTGTTTTTATTAAAAAATTTTCATCCAAATTGAAGCTTTCAAAATATTTATTGTTTTTATGTTTTTGTTTTAGTAATAATATCTTTCTTATAACTTTTCCCCTTTTTTCTATATACTAGCTTTCGTATCATCTTGTCCCTTATAGAGCTTCATTTTGCAATTTTAACCCACTTTCCATGATGCTATCGAGCTGAAATTTTCAAGGTAGTTGTATTTTGCTGTAACGCATCAATTAAACTAATCAAATGTACTCAATAGAAACAAGGGTTTTTATTTTTTTTAAAATGTGTTATTATATTACCATTATTTCTGTAACATTTAAATTCAATTATTGTCATTATATAATTATTTTGATATACATTATTAATGAGAATTCACCAAATAGCTTATTTTTCTTTAATTTGTAATCTTCGTTAAGCCAAACTATTCTCGTCTGATGATAGATGATTATAAAGGACGTATGGATTTAAATAAGTAAAAATTATTAAAATTTTATATGCATTATTTGAAAATATATTTGTCAAAGCAAATATTAAAAAAAGATATTGTTGTTTATGTGTCGATTACAGATTGATGATCATCTTCCGAAACATTATTTGCTGATGAGGATCAATGTATAATCGAAACATGGACAACAATAGTTTTGAAAAATATGCTTTGGAAAACATCTATTCAAACAATACCAAATTAATGTTGGCTAGACTGAAAATATTAATAAATATATTGTATAAATATATAATAAAATATCACCAAACTGTAAACTCTTTTCAATGGATGAATATACAAAGAGGAGAGGCAAAAGTATGAAAGAAGAAGTATGAAGTGTCTAAAGTGTTAATCAATGAATAATTAATAAGTCCCCCACGTTGATTGAAAAAAAGGAGAATTCAAGAAAAATTTGTTACCGAATCAGTAGGTGTTCCGCCAAATCTCCAGGTTGGACTGAAGACCGGACGGTGGTACTAGTAGAGTGGCAATTTCGTCATTGAAGCTCGGGGATTTTGTGTTCGTACTGAGTCCATTAAAAAGCATTCAGATTGATCATCATTTTTAAAATTATTTTTCGCTCATTCTTGATTGTCAATTCAAATTTCAGTCGTATCAAATATGATTATAAAAAATCTCGATAAAATTTCAAATTCGTAAAGAATTGTTATTTCAAAGTTCAGAATGTTATCGCTCATACTCGACATAATTTTAAAAAAATCGAAAAATCGCAAATTCGGGAAAATTTCACAATCCGTTCAAAAAAACTTCAACAAAAATTTAAAATCTTAAAAAAGGAAAATAAGCCTAGTCTAAAGCTCGCTCTGATTGGTCAACCAGTCAGTCATATTGCTGAATATAGAAAGAAATGTAAAAGTAGTTTTGAGATAAATAAATTTAATGTTCTGTGTTCAAATTTTGCAAATTATTGGGATAGAGTTGCGTGTGAAGCTTTATTAATCAGGACCCACTATCCTATAATAAATGTTCAGGCTACAATCTCAACCACTTTATTAAAAGTATTTAATTAAAAAGCTAAACGATGAGTTTTCTGTTCTATAAAAGGGATTCGATTCACATTATAAACGACAGTTTTGTGAATCTCTACTAATAAGACACTACAACCCATCAATTAACATTCAGAATGGGCAAAGTAAGGTTAGTTCAATACTTAAAATTTTTATTTAAAATATTTTTGTCATTATTACCCAATAATACTTTAATAAATTAAAGTATTTGGTGTATAACTTAGTTTTTTGGATTTTCTAAGAGATGGTGTAACCATTGTAATAAGCATTATTTTACAGTCGTACGTACAGATTTTTAAAGTGCTGAAATCGAAGCATTAAAATTAAGTAGGTCATTGACCTTAAATGCGTCATAAACATATTTTTAATCACGTT
>MQRK01168079.1:39507-50783 GCA_001938485.1 Girardia tigrina | reverse complement strand
CTTGAAAAACGTGGTTGTTTTTATAAAAAATTTTTTTTATTAATAATATTATTTAACTATTTTTAGTTATCATTTAGGAATTTTTTTTCAAATTTTTTTTATCAAATTGTATTGTCATCAGAAGCAAGCTTGTATAAAACTTCATTCATGAAAATAAACGAAAAAATTGCTATTTAATACAGTGTATAAATTTGTAGATAATCGTAAGTGGTTTTTTGCAAAAAAAAATTAGAAAAAATTATTTTTTTTATCAAATTGTATTGTCATCGGAACCAAGCCTGCATAAAAAAATTCAGCTCAATTGGATGACTGAAAGTGGTCGAAAAATCAATCGCAAGATTTGTTCCAGACAAACAGACAAGAAAGCAAGCTAATAAAAACGTGGGAAAAACATTAAAAATATTAAATCGTTTCAAATTTTCATATTAAAATTTAAATAAAGTAAATAGTTTTAACTAAGTTTTAAATTAAATAAATGTTCTTTCTTTCCAGAAAATAATTTTTTAAATAAAATTAATATGTAAATAAAATTAATACTAAAACTACAAAATTTGATCTTTAAAAATAAAATCTGAAAATAATGAAAAAATTTGTTCGAATAATTGTTTATTAACAAACATTAATAAAAAGTTATCAATTTAGAACGATGTCGAATGACGAGAGTTTCGCTGAGAGTTGTCCAAAAGACAATTCTGATTGTAATGAAAATAAAAGTTTGAAAACCCATGTTGGTGTTCTTAATAATAATATGAAAAAATAATATTTAAACTTCTTATATTTTATTATTATTACGCCATTCATTTTATCTTTTATTTGAAATGATTTGCAAACATTTACAGCTGATGATGATGTAGGTGAACATCGAAACATATCCTACTTTTCTAAAAAGATTTAATTAAGGTATTTATGAATAATATAAAACTAGCGCTTTCAGCACTCAATCAGATATGACAATATATTCCTTAATCGAATAATTAATTAAAAAATATATAATTTTGGCACTAAGAGAAAATTCGTCAAAACTAAAAAAATAAATAAATATATTATCTATAATTTTATAAAAAAATATTTTTATGCTTTTTTCTTCGTTCCCTTCTGACCATAAATAATTGTATTAATAGAGCCAGGCTCACAATAGTGAGGAGATTAGTCTGTTCATATAAAAAACGAGCATTATGATGTTCTTTTTTCTCTTATCCTCTCTTAATCTGGCAAAAAAAATTTTTTTGTATAATATGTGAGATGATAAAAAGTTTTTAACGTAAAGGAAGTGTTCGAATTATATTAATTAAATTGTAAAGATTCGCTGAGAGAGAGTACTTGTCGAAATGTAAAAACATCCAATTGGTAATTTGATACCCGAACACAGAGTCGATGGGAACTTTTATATAAATCGGTTATCTAAATAATACGTAATTGGATTCTCCCCAACTTTTCTCTGACTTTATATTTTATATTTCTATCTGCTATTGCTTGCAATACTTTATTTATGCTTTTTTTATAAATAAAATTTAGTCAATTTCCTAATTATCTGCAGTTTCATGGGAGAAATATTTATCTTGTACATAGATTTACCGATTGTTAAACAAGATTCTTATTACCCACGCTTGAACCCCTTCAGTTCAAGATCGGAGACAACAGGGGTTTGGTGTTGACATGAATCATTCTTTTTTATTCTTTCATATTTTTTGTATATCATCAATCATTTATTTTATTTTGAGTTATTTTATTTTTTGATTATCCTTGAAATTATGAGTTAAGTTTAAATTAAACAAATTAAATTTAAAAGTATCAAATCGATCTAAAATGTTTAATTCATTTTATTACACTGGGGAACACATATTTTGTTGTAAGAGATTTGACATCTGTTTCCAAGTAATTTTAGGGTGCTGATTTTAAATATGTTATTCGTTTTTTCTGTAAGCTCTAGTTTTTTAGCAATCTTAAGATGTTGATTTTACTAAATTTGTACTATGTATTACGTATCGAACACATTATATATCATAATAATTTTTGAATTTCTTATGAAGCTCCACTATAATTCCCAAAGTAGCAACCGAAACGTTATGTACAGTGATATGTGAAGCCAGATAAGATTACATCACCACATGGAAAAGTCCAAATTCTGTTTTACTAACAGATGAAACGAAATTACTACAGTATAACAACTGTCCACAAATGTCATTTTAATGAAATTAGTCATTACTATTCCGGTATTAATTTCCTTTTGTAGCTTTTGCGTGTGTGACGATCTCTAGTGCAATCACATTGAATGGTCCAGCAATAGTAAGACATCATGTGTTGGTCTCATGTCCTTTGATACCGCTGTTCCATCATCTTCAGGTCTTTATGAAACTTTTCTCCTTTCTCATCACTCTAGGACCCACGGTTTTCTAGCAATCTGTTGAGGTGGCTGTGCTGAAAATGAAGCGTAATGCTCATATTGTATCCTAGGTCTCGAAAGGCTGTAAGCATTCTCTCAACACACATTATAACATGAATAATATTTATTATTCAAGTAACATTAGTATCAAAAACTTTAAGGAATAAATAACCACTAATATCCTTATAAAAATTATTTATTACATTTGCGACATGTTTCGTTTAAAATAGAACAAATTTAATTGTTTCGTACATCGCGAGAACGAAAAGTTCGAACAAAAACAATAAACGGTCTATTTGTATTAAATTATAGAAATTATCCAAGTAATCATTGACAATAAATACAACCATAAAAATTAAATTGAATTGTCATTTAGAACAATAAAACAAATTTATAAAATTACAAAAAATCATTTATTTACGAAATGGAAATTTTATTATTATTTATTCTAGAAATTGAAAACATAATTCAAAAAAATATTTTTAATTGTATTAAAAAGTTTAAAAAATACATCATACAGTGTGTCCCACAGGGTAAGCCGTCGCTAATTTTGATGTTAAATTGAAGTTTAGAGTCTATATATATTGTAATAATTTTTTTTGAAAAATCTAGCATCATATAACAAATTACTTAACAAAGTTTTTCAAAAACGTTTGGAAAAACAAGTTAAATAATGACTCATTTTATAGATTATTCAATTTTAAACAACTTTTTTGAAGTAAACATATGCCCTAAAATGAACAGTAACAAAGTTATTCAATAAAAAACAATATTTATTAATATAAAAGATTTTCACAGTGAGATCAATTTTACAAATTGATCGATTTATTGTTTTAATCGATGAAATTAATTTAAATATCGGTAAATCAAAATTTTTAAAACTTATAATTTATTGAATAACTTTGTTACTGTTCATTTTAGGGCATATGTTTACTTCAAAAAGTTGATAAATTTTTGCTAATGTCTTGTTAAGAAACAATTATTCAAACAAATTTTCACTTTTAATGATTTTCAGATTTTATTTTAAAAATTCTGCTATTATAATTTCGTTTATAATTTTATCTAAAAATCAGTTTAACTTTAAAACAATTTTATTTAAAGAAAAACATTTCTGTAATCAATTTAAAAATAAGTTTAAAAATTATTTACTTTATTAAAATTTTTAATATTCAAATTTAAAAAGATTTATTATTTATAATTTTTTAAATATCTCATGTTGTATTTAAATGCAAACTATGCTCGAATAAAAATTCATCGCGAATATCCAAAATATCAATTTTCCATCTGGGGGGGGGAGAAACACATTTCCAAACTCAACATACAAAATTCAATATGCCAAATTTATGATATTCGTAGTGTCCGTAAGCTTGCCTGGTTGGAGTTACTGACCAACTTAGTATAATGGGCGAGGGCTTGCAATCCACCATCGTAAAGAGCAATGCTTTCTGAGCGGGATTATGGAAAAGTGTAATGGAGGGGCTAATAATCTTTTGAGGACTTGCACGTAAGTGCTTCTACGATTATATACCAATTCAGGTCATGAGCTATAAATAAGCTCTATAATCTATAAGCTATATAATCTATAAGCTCTATAAGCTCTATGAGCTATAAGCCCGGCCTACATGAAAGATATCAGATGTAAACATACCACATTACCTGCAAAAGTAAATTAAATTACACTTATCGTCTCGAATGAGCTCCTTTGAAGTAAAATACAATCGAGAAATGCGAAATATCCATTATCGAATGGAAATAATTTTTTGTGGGTGTTGATTTGAAATTTTATTTATACATAATGTTGTTTATAAAGGCTTTGTATACAAAACTTTGATAATAAGTGAAGCATAAGATGTTTATTAGTTAACAATTCAATCTCTGAAAAAAACTTTCTAGACTAATCTAAATTTAATATTTTTAATATTTATAATAAATAATGAGAGTAGTATTTATTATTTCTTTTGTGAAATTTAATTATACATCATCATTTTGATTGTAAATTTTATAAATGTTGAAGAATTATTATTAAATGACAGGAACAGTATCAGAATGAAAATATCAAACAAGTTAATTAAAAACAAAAATATTCTTTTTAAAAAACCATGCTCATATTCGATGAGTTTGTATTTTAACACGAATAATTATCATGCTCCGACTTACTATTTTGACCTACGTTTTCTTGCTGATTGTCGGTTTATTGATTTTTTTGTATTTTTAAATCATTTTTGATTTATAAATCCATTTATTCGTGAATGTTTTGATAAGTTATTAAAAAATAATTTCGAATAAATAAGATTATAAAATTTTAGCTATTCCACGATAAAAAGGGAGGTAAAAGATTTTTACCCAACAGACAAACTGCAAATAAATATAAAGCGTAATAAAAATATATAGAAAAGCAAAATTGAAATTGGAAATGAGAATTTATAAATTATCAGGAAACATCCTCCGATCTATAAGACTCGCTTAAATTTTAATGCAAAAGTAAGATTAAATTTTAAACTAGAGTTAAATTTAAATAATAAAAAAGATGTCTCATAGACCGGACCTTACCGTATTTGCACTCCAATTCTCGGTTAAAGCCCGGTTTTATATTACATTTCATTAAAATCGGTTATGTCAATTCCAATATCGAAAATAAATCATTTCCAAATAAATCGTAGGAACAATCTCTTCATTGTTTTAATTTTCTTTATATTGTGTAGTTAACACTCAGATTTTAGACAATCAAACATTCGGATAAAGATTGATCAAAAAGTGCAACTGGAAAAAAACTCAAAAATATTTTTTTGACGAACTCAAATACAAAGGCGGGTAAATAAGTCCGTATCCTTTTGAATTTCCCGCGTTGTAATTAGAGTAGCAACACTGTTCACATCACCTGTCTTCTACTAATAGATAGCTACGCAATTTTGAGCAAGCTGTGTCATTTAATTTGTGTTTGACAGCCATTTAAAGTAGACACCTCATGAATATATTTGAAAATTGAAAAATGTAAATTTTGTACGCTCATAAAGCATTATTTTTGTAAGAAAATAA
The DNA here is from genome assembly GCA_001938485.1 of Girardia tigrina. Classification (NCBI taxonomy): domain Eukaryota; kingdom Metazoa; phylum Platyhelminthes; order Tricladida; family Dugesiidae; genus Girardia; species Girardia tigrina. The sequence goes on along the minus strand of MQRK01168079.1, from coordinate 45,364 downwards.
CCATCACTAAAACCAAAAATAAGCTTGATAAATATTATGTGAACTCTGCACAATCAATTTCTAAGGTAAAAAAGTAGTTTACTGAGTTTTGTTGTGGTTGCACAAGCATTCGCGACGCTGAACGTTTCAGGCGCCCAATGGAGGTCACTATATTTCGAGTCAATTTGCAAAATCCAAGATATGGTAATGGTCAATGGTATTATAAAAGTGCGCGAGATTGATAAAGCGACATGTATATCACATGACTCAGTGATATTTTATGTTGAGTGGTCATTTTGGAATGATAAAACTATCTGCCAGATGAGTGAGGTGCCTGATCACAATTGAAAATAAACGCAATTATATGATAAATTTGAAGAAGTGTTTAGCAATGTTTAATCGCAATCTTTACTAATTTCTGATCCATGTCATAACTGAAGACGAAGCACGAATCAACCACAACACATCGTGGACGAATATGTAATCAATGCAGTTAAATCCTCGAAGTAATGGTTAATTCTGTTAACGAACGAGACTCTCACCTGCTAAATAGTACATTTGTGTTAAATTGCAAATGCTGACTTCTTAGAGGAATAAATAGCGTTTAGCTAAATGAAATGGAGCAATAACAGGTCTGTGATGCCCTTAGATGTCCGGGGCTGCACGCGCACTACAATGGCAGTACCAGCGAGTTTTATTCCTAGCTAGAAATGACCGGGTAACCTGCTGAATCACTGTCGTGTCACGAATAGTGGATTGAAATTATCCCACTTGAACGAGGAATTCCTAGTAAGTGCAAGTCACTAGCTTGCGCTGATTACATCCCTGCCCTTTGTACACACCGCCCGTCGCTACTACCGATTGAAGTAATCAAGAAATCGGAAAAACACTGGAAGAAATTTTTTGAGCTTAAAAGAGACTATTTTTCATTCAAAAAAATATGTTTCAAAGTCAATCATAAAAGTTCTTTTTTCCTTTTGTCAGCCACTATAATATTATTTGTGGTTAGTCTGCCTTTAAAACAAATACAATATTCAAACAAATCAATCAATCATATACAAGTCTCCCCTCCTCTGGAATCCGTTTTTCATTTGAGCCATTAAATGCACCTTTGTTTTACCCCGTTAGAAAGACACGCCAGCAGCATTTTGTGTTCTTTTATATTCCTATATTGAATAGTAAAGTCATATTCAGACAGATTTGTCTGCCATATTTGAAATTATGGGGATATTACTGATTTCTTCGTGGGGTTCATGAAAACTAAGGTTTTGTGATCTGTAGAAGTAATGAACCGTTTAATATTTAAGCCTTAATTAATGAAGCCGTATCAACATTGCTTAAAATGTAAGACATATTCATGCAGAACCAAAATTTTCTTTCTCGTCACACAATACCCATTATTATGCGAGTTCAAATGTCTCCACCCGTATACAATGACCATTTTATATCCAGATTCCGTTAGTTGGTTTAGTACCTCAACGATAACTCTAAAACTCGCATCAGTGTCCATAGCAAACGTACGATCTAGTCAAGGATAACTCAAGACGGGAAAGTTGCACGTATTTTCTTTCAATTTCTGGAAACTCTCTCGGCAGTCTGCTGATACATCCCGATATATGGCTTGAAGGGAAATAGTAATCTTGGTGTAATCTTTTATAAACCTGCGATGCTAGTTTGTGACACATAAAACGAATAAAGTTGAGAAGAGCACTGTGTTTTCAATTGCTTTGATTTTCATATTATCCGTCCAAATACCGTCTGTATTTCGGTGTGACAAAATAAAAATAAACTATCTTGTTGGATCTGATATTTATTTAATCACCATTGATTTAAGCTCTGGAATACCTTTCCAAGAATATTGTCACGACCCTCCATTGTATTACCATACATCAAAATATCATTTAAATAAACGAGTACCTCTTGAAAATGATACCTTCAAACATCTCAGCAATAACCGCTGAAATATCACTGGTTGACAGGCTGAGTATTATCTGATTGAAAAAAAATTGTCCTTGTTTATAACTGAACGCTGTATAAAGTTTAGATTCCTTTGACAAATTGACTTGGTAATATGCTTGACTATTGATGAAAACCATCATGACTTTCCAAAACAATGTAACAGTTACTAAGTGTCGGACATCAGAAACGAAACTTTGTCTGTCGCGGCATTCTTATTCCTATCGACCCATCTTTCTTCTTAATGATCAGAAGCGGTGAATTTCATGGACTAATAATATTCGTAAATCGCTACGATGCATGGGTTCTGCATAATCTTATTAAAATATCTGATCAATCGCAATGTGAAAAAGATCTTCAGGTTAGACACAACTAACCACCATTAGTCACTCCCAAAGCCGGTTTTCACGCGAAAAAGTCATGCTCAGTCTTTTGTTGTATTGTGAGTTCTTACAAAACAACTTGGCGTTTAATCCGGACAAGTACTGCTCCAAATTAATTAAATAGAAGATGAATCAAATAGAGCTATTCAGGAAAATACCCAGAATTAGCGAGAACTTTGAGTCTTTAAATGTCCTTGTGATACCTCATTTTTGGGTGATCAGAGTGTAATTGATTTTATTTTTTTTTGTTTTGTCTCTGTATGAGGTCTGTGTTTGATATATTTTCGTTATTATGTAATTATTCCTGTTTTCGGTGTACGATGTATTTGTAATTTTTTTTGTGATATGCTGATTTTTTTTGGATTATGATTTCGATTTTATTTTCGTTAGAAATAAGTTGAATCATAATTTCGTTTCATTTATGACTGTGCGATGTCCAAATGAGAATTTTGTCTTTCACGAGTGGAATCTGACAACAGTTTCACTCTCGAAATTTGTCAAGACATATTTTGCCATGTATGTTTACATTATTAGGTAAGAGCCAATCTGAAGGACAAAATAGACCGTTTAGACACTTATAGGAGAACTCGTCCGAATGCCAAAGTAGACTTTCTACACGAATATATAATAGATCATCTAAAATCCCAAATAAAATGTCTTAAATGAAAAATAATGAATATTTGTCGAAGAACGTAAATTCTCTTCTCGAAAGTTGAATAAAGGTGAAATGAGAATCATCAAAATATTGATCACTGTTTGGATTTCGATGAGGAATGTCGCGGTTGACGAAGTGATTCGGAATTTCCGGAGTAATAAAAAAAATAAAATGTTGAGAGATGCAATTAGGAAGGATGAAATTGAACAAAAAATAAAAAAAAGAAGATTATCCCCGATATCTGTGAAAATTACAAACTGAAACATTGAATTAATAAATCTGTAAAATATATAATATTTGTCGAAGATAAAGGAATTTGTAGTTAGTAAAATTGGTATATAATAAAAATTAATAATTATTTTTGGTAAGGAACAAGCAAATAAGTATATTACGACAATATATTTCGACGGATCTACCGTCATCTTCAGGTCACTAATTAATAATCAATTCACCTGTATATAAATACAAAAATGATGATTATGTAATCGGTTGCATGAAATCATGCTAATAAAAAATTCTCAATAAGCTGGTTGAGACAAGTGTTTTATTTTTCTTCAAATGTTTTATTACCACTTCTCAGATTCAAAGCAACTTTCTTCAATTCTTCTGAATACATTTTAATATCTAAAACAACATAATAAATTCAGGTATTGACAAATATTTTGATAAAATATAATACATGTATAAAAAATATATAAATGGAAATAATTATGACGCTTTTAAAAAAGTAAATATTTTTAAAATGTAATTGATTAATTATTAATTAATTATTAAATTAATTATTAATTAATTTAGTAATTAATCCAAATAAAATAGGATTTTGGCCGAACGGGATAGGTGAATTTGACTGATGTTGGTATTAAACAACATTTTCAACTTGGTCAGTGGATAAGACAGAGATACAATGGATTTTTTAGCACAAAGTTCAATCACAAAGAAATTTATGTTCGAAGTACTGATGTCAATAGAACTCTAATGTCAGTTCAATCAAACTTGGCTGGAATGTATTACAACGAACAAAACATGATCATACCAAATTCTTTGAAAATGATTTTGTTATTTCCTCTCATTATTATGCATACTTCTACATGCAAATGTGGAATATTGTGCTGTTGATGAAATTCTATTTGGAATCAATTTAATTGTTTTGTTCTGATTTTAAATAAAAATTTTCATCAACAGACAACAATTTATCAATATGCACGATTCTGGAATGTATTTGAAATGTTTTTATACATTTCAAAAAAAAAACATTTCAAATACATTCCAGAATCGTGCATATTGATAAATTGTTGTCTGTTGATGAAAATTTTTCTTTAAAATCAGAACAAAACAATTAAATTGATTCCAAATAGAATTTCATCAACAGCACAATATTCCACATTTGGATGTAGAAGTATGCATAATAATGAGAGGAAATAACAAAATCATTTCAAACATTTCCCTCATTTTTGAATAATGAAATTTGTATGAGAAATAATTTTTACGAAACCCAATTGAAAACCTTAATACATTATTTCAACAGCTGAAAAAAATATTTAAATGTTGATTATCGTCAAAGAAAATGAGCGAAAGAAAATTGCTTCAATAAACGACAAGTCATTATAATATTTACGAAAATTTCTCTATTTAATAATAAGGATCTAAATTAAATGGAAATAATAACACCAGTAATAATTCTAAAATTAAAGCAAAGTAAAAGAATGAAATCATTACTAAATGTATAAAAACATTTCAAATACATTCCAGAATCGTGCATATTGATAAATTGTTGTCTGTTGATGAAAATTTTTCTTTAAAATCAGAACAAAACAATTAAATTGATTCCAAATAGAATTTCATCAACAGCACAATATTCCACATTTGCATGTAGAAGTATGCATAATAATGAGAGGAAATAACAAAATCATTTCAAACATTTCCCTCATTAAATCAATTGAACATTGATTTTAGGGCCACGTGACCTAATTAACAATGCTTCACACGACACTCTATCCCAATAACTGTCAAAATGCTTACACAGAATTTTGAAATTATCAAAATTATCATTAGATATGAATAATATGCCTAAATATTGTTTAATTGTACCTTATTCTGAATGATTTAAAAACTGTAAAAATGCATTGTTAAAAGCAACTAACAATGAATTAAATTTAAAAATTATATCACGATCTCATAAAATTCACTTTGTTCTGATGTTGTTTATGAATATAAATGTAATGGGTGCGATGTCACATACATTGGAGAGACTGCCCGTCATCTCTGTAAACGAATTCAAGAACATGGTCGAAAAGAGAGTAAGAGTAATATTGCAGAACATAGGAAAAAATGTAAATGTGATGTTAATTTTGATAATTTCAAAATTCTGTGTAAGCATTTTGACAGTTATTGGGAGAGAGTGTCGTTTGAAGCATTGTTAATAAGATCACGTTGCCCTAAAATCAATGTTCAATCGGCAGTCTCAACCAGATTATTGAGAATTTTTGATTAGCATGATTTCATGCAACCGATTACATAATTATTATTTTTGTATTTATATACAGGTGAATTGATTATTAATTAGTGACCTGAAGATGACGGTAGATCCGTCGAAATATATTGTCGTAAAATATATTTTTAAATGGATGACTTTGGTTATTAAAAGAAGATTTTCTTCCGGACTTCGTTTTATCAAAATAAGTATATCATCCATAATTCCATCGAATATATTTCTGTTAAAATAAAAAAAATAGAAATGATTGAATTACAAAAACTATAATTAATTACCGTTTACAGGGTGCGGCAGCTATTTGAGAACACGTAATATAGACACCATATCTTTTTGTGTGTTATAATTACATAATTTTATTTTTGCTGGTAGACATGGCAGAAGCTACTCTTACGA
>MQRK01168079.1:4265-16891 GCA_001938485.1 Girardia tigrina | reverse complement strand
TGTATTTTGTAATTTTGTATGTTTTGCAAATATTAAACCAGTTGTACCAGTTGCACAGTACTGTACATATAGCCTACTCAACTTACGACCAAATCGTGTTACGACCGGTCTGTCGGAACCAATTGTGGTCGTAAGTCGACGACTACCTGTATTTCATTAATTCATTTCCACAATAGTATTTACAGATCAGAATAACAAACAACTTGATTCAATATTGAAAGACTGTCTTTGGGTAGAAGGGAAGTAGTTTTGAGATCTAAACAAAAATAAAAACAAATATAAATATAAATTTAACTCAAATTCGAAAAGACTGAAAAAATATAAAAAATTATTTGTACTATCATTATACTTTTTACAAAATTTTCAAAATTACAAATTATCAAAAATAATTATCATAATAATCAGACATAAATTTTGTAAGATTTCTAATTTAATTTGAGATTTGATTAAATTTTCTGTAAAAAAAACAAAAAAAAACGATTTGATTTCACATTGCTTTTGAGATTTTTGTAATTATATATTGATTTCTTTTAGTTTATTTTGATTGATTGAAACCAATTACCGAATTTTAATGTATGACTCATAACTTTAAAGGTCCACGTCCTCTGGAAGTCAGAATAATTAAAGGAAAAAATAATAACATAAAAATTTACAAATATAAAATATTAGTTTGTCAACGTAGTTAGGTCCGGCGATAATAGAAAATCGTTCTTACTTCTGTGACCAACGAACGGTTATCAATTTATTATTTATTCATTTGCTCTAAATGAAATCAGGCGGAAAACTTCTTTTAAGACTTTTCATTTTGTTTTAATTACAGTCGAATTCATTTAATCCCGGATTTATTTATAATTTTAAAATTTTAATGATTAAATATTAAAATATTTTTATAATTGAAATATTTAAAAATTCATATTTTTAGTTAAACTTCAATCAAAAGCGTCGAAGAAATTTTTATTTATTTCAAAAAAGAAGTATAAATTATCACTTTGTTAAATATTTCCTTCTGAAGCTTTGATGAGTTCGTTCATCTTCATTGTGCTGATTGAAATTGAAATAATTTAAAAACTTAAAATAAAATTTTTTGCAATAAATATAATAGAAATAGAAATAAAATAAAATAGAAATATAAAATACAAAATATGAAATCAATGGGTAAAATATAATTTTTAAAATAAATATTTAAAGTAGAAAAAGAAGTAGAAATTTTGTTTGATTTTAGTTTATAATAAATTTATTATTTCCATATTTAATAGAAATAAAATAAATTTATTATAAACTAAATTCAAACAAAATTTCTACTTCTTTTTCTACTTTAAATATTTATTTTAAAAATTATATTTTACCCATTTGATTTCATATTTTGTATTTTATATTTCTATTTTATTATTTCCATATTTAATCGAAATAAAATAAAATAGAAATATAAAAAACAAAATATGAAATCAAATGGGTAAAATATAATTTTTAAAATAAATATTTAAAGTAGAAAAAGAAGTAGAAATTTTGTTTGAATTTAGTTTATAATAAATTTAGTATTTCCATATTTAATAGCAATAATTAATAGATAATGGTTTGCTAGAATGATAAATTCGCAGTAACTTATGTTACCTGAGTCTTATTACTTTTGAGAACCATAATTTCAGAAATAATGTTTTGAAAAATACCTTGTACAAATCATTTTTTAATTGCGTTAACGGGAAACCTTAGAAATTTTAGACATCCAATATCACCATCCAATATATCCCTTTAAGTACAGCTTATGATACTGATTCTGGGTCCCCACACTTGAGTGAAAAAGAAACGCATTGTAAAAATAAGGAGTCAATCAATGAAAATTGTAGCAAGTAAAAGCACTTTACAGAAAAAAGCCTACAGATCGAAAATTCTTAGAAGAGACCAGTTCATGACACAGCAAGCAAAACACAAGGAAATCGATTAGAAAATATAAAATCCTAAAGAAAAAACCTTTTAATTTATTTCTCCCATGAAAAGTATGTTCAAAAACTGTTTGCATTCAATGTTCGAAACAAAAAACATATTTTATAAATCCATTTTTATTTACCAAAAACGTTAAATGCTTCTTTATTTCATTATTAAAACGTTCAAATGAAAATTGCTTGCCACAATCTTCAAATACTTTAAAATAAATGCATTGTTGTAACTAGCTACAATCCTGTTTAATTTCTGTGCATTGTCCCTGTATTTTTTATTTCCTTAAGGTGGCTCTTGTCCACCAATATACTTATTAACCTTTAATTCATTAAGGCTTTGTTAATGCTTCAGTGCATTAATGAAACGCCAAATATTTGGATGATCTGAAATTTAAAGCTCGTTAAATACTTGATGCCAAACTTCAACCGAATTAATAGTTTTTGAAAGTCCTTGAAGTACTGAATTATAGAAATTGCATAAACTATGAGGGAATAGTGGACTTTTACGCCTATTCCTCATTTGCGGTTTACTAATCCAAGTATCTTCAAAATAAAATAAGATTTAATAAAACTTCATTTTCAGAGTAATATTTCTATCCACATAATGTTTCAAATGATACAATGATATGTTTTACAGGTACAAAGGTAATTTTTGCCAACATCTGTACATGTAATGACAACGTTGGATTGATCTTATATTCATATACAGTTTGTGGACAATTTTGAAAACACCTCCATAAACGTTACGTGAAATGAAAAACCAACAATGTATTTTTGCAAAAGAAAATATTTGACCAAAGGCATTAATAGCACTTATTTCATAATCACACATAATAGATCTTTGGCATAAATTTTGCCACAAAGTTATCAAGATAGTTAATGCCAGTACATACATATCTTCCCTTTTGTTGGCGAGTAAAAGAAAAACGGATGGTAATACATTATTATACTTAATTCCGTGAATTGTATATACAATTGATGAAATAAATGAGGCGCTGCTTTAAATATACCGTCAAAATACCAATTTTCACATTCAGGTAAAAGATTCAATTTTTTGATGTTGAAAAAATTAGAATACGGTTATTGAAATCAATATTGTCATACAATAAAAAGCATTCATCATTAAATGTTACATTGTATGGAGAATCGATTCTCAAATCGCCAAAACACAGTGGGTTTACCGGAAATTGCTGTGTTTGATACATTTTTCTTTGTATCATTCTGCTCATCAGTTTTATAGATGGTAATTGTGCAGCAATCACTGAAGGAACTACAACAAACATCTCTATTATTTGTTGAGTTAAGTTCCGGGTATTGATTACTTGATCTTTTATAAAAAATATTTTTTCTTTAATAACTTCTTTTGTAGAATCGGAGTATGATTATGATTTGAAATAACAGTAACAACTTTATCCCCGATGGAGTGACACCGTGCTGAACATTTTCTTTGAGCATATTCCGCACATCTTCATATTTCTTTACAATCAATTTGTTTCTCTAATGAAAAAAGATTTCGATCATGAACTAGTAAATTACGATTTTTTTACTCTTAATAAATCCCCAAATATTTTGACGTAATACAAGTTATATCCGAGTCCCAGCGTTACAGTGTAAAGGTTGATTCCCTTCGTTCTTTAATTTACTATTTTCGTTGAAAAATTTCCCTATGAATTTAACTTCACATTATGTATTAAAAACAATCTTAATCATTATTATAAACATTATAATTCGTGTGATCACATTTACTAAAAAGACAAACAGTACTTTCATTACAATAATTCTGGATTTAAATGGCTTGAAATACTTCTTGATGTTTTATATCTTTAAAATTTTTAATATATAAAAAGGAACTTATTTTATAAATAAATATTTATCAATAGTTATTTGTAGATTGGTTAAGCGTAGTGTTTAATAATAAACATTTTTCACATTTCGCAATGATAAATTGTGATATTATTTAATGTAAAGACACGCAATTACTCTTTTGAACGCACATTATAGCTTGTAAATGAATTTTAAACTTTGCACTTTTGAACTATGAATAACTCGAAATTCGTGTTTGTTTTGGAATATGAACTCCACAGAGGAACGGATACAGTGCAAACAAATCATAACTTGATATAAGAGATTGGCGAAATGTCCTAACCGTTTCCTAATGTTGCGTTTTGAAATTCTGTTCTGGAGATTTTTGGTTCGCAGAAAACCTGAAAACAAAAGGAATAATGATGAATTGAAGTCTTTAGCGCAAACGATTCGTGAATTAGCATCAGTATTTAATATGTCTCATCCAACAATATTAAATCATTTGCGTCAAATCAATAAAGTAAAAAAGCTTTTTATATATTTGTTCCACATGATTTACACGAAAAGCAAATAAAAATAGATTCGATGCATACATTTCTTTATTTAACGTAACAAAGAGAATCTTTTCTTCATTTTATCGTCCCGTGTGATGAACAATAGATCTCTTACAACAATCTTAAATAATCAGCACAATGACTGGATAAAGGAGAACCACCAAAGCACTGTCCAAACCAAATATTTCTCAAAGGAAGCTCATGATAACATCTTCGTGGAGCCAGCCATGGTGTCATCCATTTAAACATCCTGAAAGCTAGTGAATATTTTACTGCAGAAGTCTACCGTAACGAATGTAATGAAATGATGAAGAAACATGCAGAAAAAAAACCAAGATCAGTACTTCTCAACCTTTTTTATGTTGCGCCACCTTTATAAATTTTGGAAACTTAAACTTACCAGCGCCCCCTTCTCCTAAAGAAAGTTCAAACGAATCTCATTTATATTATAAACTTTAAAAATGGAAACAAAGTGATACTTACAATTTGTAAAAATTTATTTTTCATTTTGTAACTTATACAGAACTTTATACAGCACTTAATGAGACCCTTGCGACTGATTTCTTTTGGCAAAGTTATCTATATATGGCTCCAACTGAGTCAATACAAGACGAAGATCTCCTATATTGATAATATCCAAACTATTTCTTTTTTCTGTTCAACAGATTCATTACAGGTCTAAAACCAGTCTCCACTAGTTACGTTGAGAAAAGTAATAGCAGATTTATCTGAGACCATAATCTAGGATACAGAGTTGGTATTCTTGATTGTTGCCACAAATTCATCCGTCCTCCATTACTGAAATTTATTTGACACCTTTCATTATGCCGTTTTTCTAGCAACTCATCCTCTAGTTAAATCTCAACATTAGAAACTTTTAACTGAAAGGATCAGTTAAACTTTTGATATAGTCCAGCCAGGTAAAACATATCATTCTTGATTCTCCTCAACTCATTGCAAAAGTCAGAATTATTCTCTTCTTCAAAGAGTTCCAGAATACTGTTAAACAACTCAATAATGCTATATAGACAATTTCCTTTAGAAAGCCAACGTTCATCAGGATGCAGCAGAAGGTTATTATGTCCTTCATCATTTTTCTCACAAAATTGATGAAAAATTCGATCACTCCTGCTACGAATTTTGATTTTGTTCACAGTTTTTATGACTATGTTTAAGGAATCATGCAACTCTGGGCTAAGATTCTTAGAAACAAGATGTTGTTAATGAAGCATACAATGGATGGTAAAAATGTCTGGAAATTCCATTTTTAAATAGGTTAAAAACCGCGATAACGGCTAGTTATAGATGGCTTACCATCTGTTGCAAAAGCAATTATGTTCATTAAGGGAATTTCATTTTTAATGAAAAATGTTTTCACCAGATTAAATCCAGTTTCTCCTTTAGTATCTCGGGTTAGTGTTTCAGCAAACAACAGCTCTTCTTTTAAGCTAAAATCTTAATAAAAATACCTCACATAGCCAAGTACTAAAGCAGATTTGTTTGGTAAAGTTGACTCATCAATCTGTAGAGAAAGTATTTTCTGTTGGAGTTTTTCAAGAATCTGTAACTTAACATCATCAGCCATTTCATCAATACGTCTTTGAACAGTACTATTACTCAATGGTTAAACCTTTAGAACTCCATTTGGATCCTGATGCATCACTTTTGAAATTACTACTTGTAAAGCAAGAATGATTTTTTTTATCCAACAGTATGTGCTGTTCCAGCCCTAGCAATAATTTCGACAATAATAAATGAGGCACTCAAACCATCATCTACTTTCCCATTTGTTCTTAATTGTTTTTGAAATTTCTAATAAAGATTCTTAAAATATTCAATTGACTTCTCCTTTCATCAGCATGTATAATCTGTAAATGTTCTTTTAGTCGACTAGGCTTTATAGCTTCATTGTAAAATAATTTTTGACACAGAAGGCACATTGGTTTCCTAATTAAAACCAAATTCCAAATAGCTGACTGAATATTGGTGAGTTTTCTTCATATTTGTTGACATGATTAATGATATTCATTAGTAAACCCTACACAATTAAATGCAATATAAAATGATAAATGAAAATAAAAGTATGAATTTAAATTTACTTTTGATTATATATTCGGAAAATTCGGAGTTCCGGAACATTAGTAATTGAAAAATATCTAGTTATAAATTATAAGTAGTTTATATTAATTTTTTATTGTGGTGTCTTTTAAATTATATTTTTAATTAAAACTTTATTGGCAGAGTAGAGTTCTTTCTGCATAAAGAATGGACATAAAAAAATTAATTTTCGATTAGTTTAAAAATAATTATCACATTGGTAATATAAAATACAAATAATATCCGAGAAAAAAATCAAATGATAAATTAATAATCTTTATATAAATTCATTATTCATATTAAAGCGTTGTTTCATCAACAGTTAATAGTAAATGTTGTGTCTCAGCAGAGGGGTTTTTGGTTTCTTTATTCGATTGATCGGTTTCATTTGAATTTTTATTTGATTCATTAGACACATCATCTGTTATCGACTCGGTCATCGATACATCGGCGAATAAGTCGTCGTGACTATGTTGAGACTGATTTTATCAGTGAACTATATGGACGGAGAATTGCTATCGATCGATGATTTTGCGTTTATGAGTCCGAATTTCAATGCAGATCCGTTTGGGATGTCGTAAACAACGTTTTCCCGTAATTCTGTGCCGTTTTTTAAAGTATTATTGGCGAACGCGAAATCCTTGATTTTATCAATCAATTCATATTTCTCAAACTGCACACTAGTCTCAGACGAGTTAACATTATTAAAATTTAAAAATCGTATTGATTTTGAGAAAAATGATGGATCTGCAACGGTTTTAGCAGATTTCCATTCGCAATGAATGTATGAAAATCCGCGATCTTTTAAATAATATTCATCAAATTCTATTTCTGCGTCTCCCATTTTGTGAGACGAATCAACTAACAAATTGACAAGCAGGAATTCGTTTAAATTGGGCAGAAAATAATAACATAATTTTTTTGTGAAAGTATTGCAAAACCGTCTGACGGCTTTTGATACATCGTCGACTACGAAATACTCATCGAAGAAATTGTGAAAAATCATAATTCGGTTGTCCAAATTCAGCAAATCTTTTTGCTCTTTTGAATTTTTTAAATGTCGCACAATAGTCATGTGAAAGTGTTTCAACACGCAGATTTTTATCAATCGCAATTTTAATCGTTGAGGAAAAAATTTGCAAAGTTTTATTTTTAACGAAGATTTCAAAAATTTTTTATACAATTTTTTATAATAGAACAAATTTAAATCGACGCTAATTTATTGAGACAATTCTTTTAACTTTTATTTTTCAAATCAAATTTTTAATCGTGCTCAATTCAAAATCACAATTTCAAGGCAATTGATTTCCAAAATTTTTAATTCATTAAATAATTTTACAAATTGTAATTAAATTTTTGCAAACCAATTCCTTCACACACACACATCCAATCATTTACATTTTTATTTTTCTATACAAACATTCATGCCTTTTCATTGGGCAATTCAAACACAAAACACACATGTATGCAGACATTCACACATAAACAAAGAAAATTTGCACGCATTGACAAATACATTTATCTATACACATTATTCGACATCAATCGACCAAACACACACATATCACATTTATTACATAACAAACACTCAAAATGAATTTCGCTCATAAAGGCTTTTTGAATTTGTTTAATGACAAAATTAATTGTTTCATAATTCAAAACAATCCGATTATTATTTCATCTCTAACAAATATTTTTTTCTGTTTATGATTTAATCGCAATTGTCCTAAATAATGAATCGACTCATATAGTATTTGAATCATCACAAAACCATATGAACGTGATGATCCCACATATATTTATTTATATATATACTTATATATTTAATTTAATTATTTAATTTAAATTTTTTTTATTTTAATTTATTCCTTTAATTACTTATTTAATTTAATTATTTTTCTTTTTTAAATAATTATTTAGGTTCAGGAAAAAGGGTCAAGGCAATCGCAGCGCGACCAGAAATTTTATTATAACACAATTTAAACAAATTTTTTAGTTTCATTTTCATTTCACTGATATCTAACCTTCTATGATTCCTTTATCTAATTTGATATTTTTACGTTTACCAAAATAAATTTTAAAGTATTATAATTTTACTCTTTTAAATATGAAAAAAATAAATAATACAAATTAAATGTTAGACAAATTTCTAAATACTAGATAACTTTTAGAATAACACTAAGTTTTTAATAACGTAATGTGTGTGACTCTAAAAGAGGCTATGGTCGTATCAAAAAAAGATTATCAATGCTCTGGGTCTGCAAGTCATGATCTTTGGTTGCCTTAGGCCACCCATACGGAATGATCCACTTGAGTATCGCATGTCGTCCGGTAATACCCACGCGATTTCTGAAATGTGAAGTATCGACACGTCATCGGCATTGAAATATGCATTGAAATATGAGACAGAAAACACACATTTACCAAAAGGTGGAAGTTATCAGTAGAGATCTGCAAGTATTCACTCATAATGCCAGAATTAATGAAATATTAAATATCGGCAGAAGACAATAAGCGAACTAAAAGATCAAGAAATCGAAATTAAAATTTTATTTTCATTGTGTATATTTAATAAAATCTGTTTTTCCTGTATAAATAATTTATATGATATTTTACAAAATCTTATTTATATGTAAATGTATTTATTTAGAAATCAAAAATGTTTTTTTTATTTTTATTAAAGGGATCAATCCATAACGTTTTACTAAAAAACTTTTTATGAAACTTATTAAAAACATTGAGACAAGTCTCATTCGAATTTTTATTACTACAACATTTAGAGTCATTACAATTCTCAGAAAATCTTTCATCATTTGACATCGCTCTAATTGGTTTCGTTATTTCTGTATTTAATCATGATTACTCGAACAATTTTTCTAAATCTTTTAAAAATACATAATTTTTAAAAGTATTAATGAAAAATCATTATTTAAATCACTTCTAAATATAAACACAAAATTATAAAAATGTTATCAAATTATTGAAATGACTTTAATTTAAATCTTAGTAAATTTATTTAAATCTAATTAAATGCTTTTCTTTTCTTAAAACATATTAAACTTAATTTAAATTGTTCATTTAAAAAATAAAAACTTATTATTTTAATTATGTTCGAATAGTCAATCATTTAAAAATCAATCAATTTAAAAATACCAATTTCCATCTGGGTGAGAGAATCAACATTCTAAATTCAACATACTTAAATCAACATACAGGATTAATACATTCACACATTCAAACAATTTAAAATTTTAAATTTTTTTTAGAAAAATGAACTAAATCCACATGTAATATCGCATTTTGATTTTTTGAAGAAAAATATTAATTTATTCATTAATTTTATTAATTAATCGGTTTTATGTTTGTTTTTACACCAAAGTATGTCTAAAGTAAATTATATTTAGCAATGATAGTTAAAACGTTTTGGATTGACCATACCAAGGAATGTAAGTTTCAATGTATTTATTTATTTATTTTATTGACAAAGTAAAGAGAACCTAAGATGACAATTAAAACAAAAACGGTAATAATTTCGCTATATGACAACAGATCCCGGACATTCTCTGTTCAAAGACAAATAAAACAAGCCCATCTATTTATCTTTCAATTGAAATATCTTTATCTGTGTTTCATTCATAAATAAACACTAAAATATTTTTATTATAAATTTTTATATGATAAAAAATCATTTTATATGATATTAAATCATTTAAAAATCATGATAAAAAATATTTAAAAAAATCTTTTAAAACGCATTATTTACTTTTATTTCCAGAAAATTACGTAATAAATCATAGATTTAATTTCCGTTTAATTTTTATTTTTTTGAAAAATAATAACTAAAATATTATTCAAATAATTATTCAAATAATTATTCAATAATTATTCAAATTATACAGGGTGACGCAAAATAAACTCAAAGGTACTTTTCTATTGGATCTTTTTATCCACCTACTTTTTTATAGGTAAAGTATACATTTTTAGAATCCTGAGCGTCACCAAATTCTGATGGTATATAAAAAAATCGAAAAAAAACATCAAAAATTAAAAAAAATTTTTGAGACGAAAAATTTAACAAGCTTTTTATTCCATAAAAGCATAACAACAATTAATTATCGAATTTCAACTTGTCCTCCATCTCTAAGAAAACATTCATGCAAACGTCGTCTGTAGTCGTCCACAACACGTTCACGAAGTGCGCGGTCTCCTCGGATTTCATTGGCAACTCCTTCAATCGCTGCTCTCAACTCTTCGAGTGTGCTTGGACGTTGTTCGCGATGATAAATTCGACCAATAGTTACATGCTGTAAGATCTGGCGAGCGAGGTGGCCATGTAACTGGAGCAGGATGTGCCAGTGTTCTGCGACCTATCCATCAATTTGGAAACTGTTGACCCAACAATTCAAGAAAATCTCAAAGAATGTGTGGCGGAGCACCGTCATGCTGCTTAATGAGAGAATTGAAATTAGGCCAAGTTTGAAGCTCTGGAATAACGTGCTCTTGATACAATTCAGTCATCCAACGACCATTGATTCCGCGCTCATTTCCTTGTTGCTCCCAAAAGTATGGGCCAACAACACCTTCGACACCAATTCCCATCCAAACTGTCAATTTTTGAGGATAAAGTCGACGAACATCAACCAATGAGGATTTTCATCGGCCCACATGATCCAGTCTTGACGATTGACGCTTCCGTTCAAATGAAAGTGGGCTTCATCCGTAAAAAGAAGATTGTTGAGTCTGTTTGCATCTTCATCCAATCGATCCAATTCGGTTCGAGCAAACTCAATTTGAGCGGCATAGTCGGTCTCCTCCAAGGCATAAGCCATTTGCAAATGATAGGGACGCATCTGTAAGTCTTCTTTCAAAATTCGCTGCAAGCTTCTTTGTGACATATGAACTGTTCCGTGATCATTTTCTTCGCTGCCAGTGTCGCCAGTTGAAACAAATGGATTGCGTCGAGTGGATAGATGAGGATTTGCAGTAAAGGTTTCACGGACGTCTGCAATGCCTTCTTTGGTGCGAACACGTTTTGGCTTGTTCTTTCCGCGCTTTCCATGGACACTTCCAGTCGCTCGAAAATCGTCAATCCATTTTACAATGACTCTTTTTTCCGGAATCTTTGCTCGACCATTTCTTGTTTCMCTTYGGAATCGAGTTTTGAGCTGCGCATAATCATAGACTTCCTCAACAAGCATCAAAACGAGATGAGCTTTTTGCTGATCCGTATACGTCATTTGAATCAAATTTTAGGGTAACACTTTCTAAGTTTATTTAAAAAAACGCTTGTTAAATTTTTCGTCTCAAAAATTTTTTTTAATTTTTGATGTTTTTTTGATTTTTTTATATACCATCAGAATTTGGCAACGCTCAGGATTCTAAAAATGTATAATTTACCTATAAAAAAGTAGGTGGATAAAAAGATCCAATAGAAAAGTACCCTGGAGTTTATTTTGCGTCACCCTGTAGTAAACTGGGTAATTATTATATTGCTATATTGGAAAGATATAGCATAATCAAAAATTATATAAATTCTCTGTTGATACTGAGTAACCGGAAAAGGTTCTCAGCAACTATAAAATCGACCAGGAGCCTCATCGTTGTTGTTTTTGTCCAATCCGTCTCCACTTTCCAATCACGAATTTTGGCCCTGAAGAGGGCCGTATGTCTTTCGCAATTTTTATAAACCCTTGAGGAACCTCTGATGAAATATTTGGGTTGAAAGAATTTCCCAAGGTTCGAATTCAGTACATAATCGAGAGTGGTACTATTCAATTCAACCATGACGCTGATTGGTACACATTTTCCATGGATCTAAAAAGTAAAGTAAACATAAATTCTCGGTAATTGCAAATCACTGTCGCCTTCGTTAATACCAGTGGACGGTTTGATTCCGCGTTCATTAGTGATTATTTTCCAAAACATCGTTCCAATATTGTTTCCACAACTTTGAAATATTCTCATCAATTCATAACATGGTTCATTAATGCCTCCACATGGCTTGATAAAATATTCCACATTAAAAACATAGCCAAAAGGCCAAGTTATCTGCTCTTTTAAATTACACATTTAATCTCAAAATAATGAAAAATCGATATTGCTATAAAACTGTATTTAGTTATCAAAACTCACAATAAATAATTCGTTTAAACAAACGAATTTCTGACAATAATTTTTTAATTATAACTTTACATATTTACATATATATATATATATATATATATATATATATATATAT
>MQRK01168067.1:1665-12353 GCA_001938485.1 Girardia tigrina | reverse complement strand
TTGATTTTAATTATTTAAAAATTTACAAAAATAAAATCAATAAATTTATTTAAAAGTTACAATAATAAAAATTAAAAATTTGAATATTAAATCTAAATTTAAATAAATTAGTTTCAGATTACAAAAAATTAAATATTGATAGTCCATCTGGTTATGAGAGGCACAATCCCAAATCAACATAAAAAAATCGAACATACAAAAACTACACAAAAATATCCACACACCAAATATTCCTCACATCCCCCTCGATTTAAATGGCTTTAGCCATTCCACATTTCTGATCAAAATTCTACCATCTTCTAGCTCCAATTCATAACTTCTTTCATGTCTTCTGCTTTTTACTGTGGTTGGACCCATATATCGATCTCCTTCCTTTGTAGCATTTTCTTTTTTTATCAACACTTTATCCCCTGTATGAAATATTCGTTTTGTCTCTATTGTATTTTCGCTCTTTTCTTTCTTATTACAACTCTGTTTCTTAGTATCTTTCCACCAATGTCTTAGCTTCCTACCAAATATCATTTCTTGTGGTGAGATTCCTGTGGTAGCTTGAATTATGCTGTTCATCATAAATTCTACTTCTTGCAAAATTTCCGTCCAATCTTTGTGGGCTTGATCTTTTATCCTTATGTTCATAGCATCTCTAATAGTTCTATATTGTCTTTCAATGATGCCATTGGTATTGTGATGGTAAGGATTGGAGTAAATTATTTCTGCTTTAAATCTCTTCATTGTGTCTTTGAAGAGTGTCGATTCGAATGCTTTACATCTATCCACATGGATCTCTTTTGGTGGTCCGAATTTCCAAATCCATCTGTCCAGCAGTACCTTCTGAGCTGTTTTCTTGATGAATTACAGCATTTAGACTTATATACCTGCTAAATTGATAAATAATAGCTAATATATTGATACACATTTAAAGTCCTTTTAAATGGTCCGCAAAAATCCATATACAGCTTTTGAAATGGTTCATCAGCAAATTGTTTAGTAAAACTTTCTTTCGTTTTTGTGGTTAAAGTCTTTCTTTACTCAACCAGCTTGAGACGCCCGAAAAATTAATGAATGCCGACAACAACCTCAGAAGAAAACTTAGAGAAATTATCGACCGACATAAGATTGAGATTAACAATTACAACGTTGTAAAAAACCTTTATATGGCTGAAAAACCTTCTCCAAAAAACAACAACCGATCCAGGAAGCAAAAACAGATGAGATAAAGTTCATCAAGCCGATCACAATTTCTGATAACGAGACAAACCTTCTCAAAAAAATATCCAATAACCTAGCCCACCAGACAGACATAGACGCTTAAACCGAACCAAGTCAGTCAGTAGCACCCAGTGACACTGAAGAATCACAGATTGACTGTAACAGCTCAATCTGTTCCGAAATCTTCCTCCTCAAAACTCCCAGGGGTAAGAGACTTCGAGGACCGAAATGTGTTCAATGAAGGATCGGCTCCATAATTCCAAAAAACAAGGAGATTATGGAAAAGCCACTTAAACCTGACCCTAGATATTGGTTCGATGATCTGGACATTTCAACCTATCTGGAAACCATCGAAAAGTGAAACAACATCCTGCTCGCGCCGAACTGGGCAATCACCAGAACCTTCGAAGTAGAGGATGACCTATCGTACATTCTACTTGGAGAAAATACAATACTACATTGCGCCGGTTAATTATAACAACACTCAGTGGCACTAGAAGCCACGTATTCACCTTCAACTCCCTTGTCGACTGTCCAAACGAGAAACAACTAACGGCACTTATCGCACCATTTAACAACGCTCTCAACAAAACTGCGACAGACAAAAGCAACAAACTCTTCAACATCAAATTCCCGATCAAGTACAGCACGTGCGAACAACAAAACAATAACTATGACTGTGGTCCGTTCACGTGTGGATTCATCGAAAATTTTATCAACAGAAAAGAAAATCCTCTGTTCGACATTCCCGTTAGAGAAATCAGAATGAAAGCACATTCGCTGCGACCACACATCTCTAGCCAATTAAAACCGCAAAACATAGGTGAAGGAAACGATACTGTATCCACTAAACGTCAGAAACAACCACGAAAAAAGAAATACACGAAAAAGGAAAGCAAAAAGACCGAGAAAGAACACAACGAGAAAAGACAAGTCAAAGCTGACCTGTACAACTTTCAGGACGACCGAATGTCCAAGTTGATCCAAAACTTACAGACGCTGGATGACATTCTGATCTTGGAACATAGAATCACCCACAAGATAAGCAAAGGTAATGAAGAATTCATCATGAAGCACATATCCTACTCGTCATTCATTGGAAAAAAACTTGTCCTCTGCCCACTATGCATTTCTGACATGCAATGGATCTTGATATCCTTTGATCAAGAGAACCGCAGGATTTCAGATGAACAATAGGTGATCATCAAGACCTTAAACACGAACCTTCACTCGTTCTATAGAAACAACAACAACAATTGGGACCCAATAGAAATCAAAACAAACAAATCCGAACAATTTCCTGGAAACGACTATTGGATCGCCAACTACATATACCAAATAATAAACAATGAGGACGTCAATCAAGACAAATTGTCTGAGAATTATTTAAGAAAAGACGATTCAACAAAATCTCTGCACACCCTACAGGAGATTGAAAAAAAACAGAACCGAATCAAACTTTCCAAGATAGACAATCATATGCCGAAAGAATTCCTCAAAACCGCTGTCGACGACTCCATAGAACAATTTTCCGATAGACTTCAGCAATTCATATTGCAAAAACGAATCTTCGTATATTTTAATTGATTCGTCATCCAATAGAGTCTTCACAAGGATAGCTTTCATCCTCTCTCTGGTGTTCGTCAGCTCGAAGAATCGCTTGCATTTGGTGATGAATAATTCCACATCTTCGCCTTTTGTATACCACTCTAGAATTGCTTTAGTCAGGAGTATTTCCGAGGTCGTGGTCGCCATGTTAGGAACGACATTGGTCGCATAAATGTCTCCTGTTTCTTCCGACATTCAAATAATAAAAGAAATAAACCTGGATCAAAATAATTTATTAATCGACAACTTTTGAATTTACCACAAATTTCTGTTTATTTAAACAACTGTAATTATTTGAGGATATTTTAGTATTTCTATTTTTAACCGTTTCTTATAAATATAGATATGGTTATAAATATGATATTTAATAACATTAATAATTATTTAAATGTTGAGAATTAAAATATCTTATAAATTATACCTTCAAATCTTACATATAATATAATTGAAAAATATTTTAAAGAAAAATAGAATCATTATGGTTATTATTAGCGTTATCTATATTATCACTTCTACTTATTATTATTATACCTTTCATGGTACTATTATCACTATATTTATACCTAATTAATCCCTTYGACTGTAATCTAAATATCGAGGACGATATTTTTCTATGGGGTTTTTGAGCGATTTGTTGGGGTTTCGAAAAATATATKTGAACAATTTCGACAAAATTTTATGTAGAAAAAATTTAAAATAATTCTTTTGGTAAAATTATTAATTTCAAACAAAATAATATTTAGTTTAACAAAATTTGGAATTTAAAATTAAAAATATTTTAGTCTTTGTCTTATTTTATCAATTTTCAAGGCTGATGAAAACCACTATATAAACAGCAGCAAATTTAGTTTAGTTTGTTCAAAAATTTCGCTTTACAAAAACAAAAACCAACGAGGCAAGTAAATTTGTTTTAAAGAATTATTTTTATATATTATTCTTTAAAAACATTTTTTTTAAAACCAAAAGATCCCGTATTGGAGAAAAAGGTTTTGTTTAAAAACTAAAATTATCGTTCGTTTTGGAGATTCGCAGTTTTTACTGTAATCTGTGGTTTTAAAAAAATTGTATTAAAGGATTAATCGTACGAAATATTGATTTGTGTCTGTGTTCTGTCATCAAGAATTGAATTATTATTAGTATTTTTGACTTGTTAATTTTTGTTATTTGAAATAAAGTTTCATAAAATAATTTGCGTTCATTATTTATATTTTTATGTTGGAAGTCCTTACTGTTTAATTGGAGTCAGATTAAAGATTAAAGATACCCAACAGTAGTAATATAAATAGAGGCGGGCTCGACACAACTGTGGAAAAAATTAATTAAAAGAAACTTTATTTAAAATTTCTGTACTTGGAAGATGCCAAGGACTTTAAACTAATTTTAGAAAAACGGGCTCCAATAGGTGTTAAAATCAAAATATTATTTCTAACTAATCAAATTTCTAATTATTTATGAAAAAAATCTAAAACATAATTGAGTATGAAAGCAAATACCCAATCAAGTAGAAAAAGTTCAATTATGGATCACAAAGTGAAATATCATGAACTCATAGGATTAGTAATTTTGATAACAATTATTAAATGACAATTACGAAAGCACTATTAATAAAGTTTTATAAACCTAGTTTAAACATACATAGTGATTCGTTCAATCATATTAGAGCATTTTGACGAAACACATTGTGACGTAATGGTCATCTAAAGCAAATAATTTTTTACATAAATACAGAACTGAAGATGCCCCAGATGTTGATAAACATGTTTTCCAATAAAAATTGAAATGTTGTTATTTTGATTTACTTACCAATTTATCATTTGATTTAATTATTAATGTCTATACAAATACAATTGAATACGGATAATTCGAAACTGTCAGGCCTGTTTAAAATGTTAAAGTTAACAGAATTTCGAGTTAGACGGTAAATTACACATTCTTTTTGATGATAATTATTATAGGACTTTGAAAAACTTGTACTAAAGCCAAAAATCGAAGTATCCGAGTTCGATTTATTCGTACTCGACTGTATACAAATACAATTTTTCGATCTATTACGTTATTTTTGCAACCAGTTAATTCATAATTAGAATTTTTTAAAAAATAAAAATTTAAGCTTTTAAAATACAGAAAAAAATTGATACAAAAATTTATTTATTAACAATTGATATTTTCACGATTTTATTTTTTTTGTAAAACACCATGTTATATTCCTTACAATCAGCTGTGATGATTTCTCTAAATTCATTGTTCATCTGCTCTTGTATCAATTTATGTAACATCGATGGATATTTTAAAATCGCGCCGACCTTGCAGAACCAGCGATAAAGCTTAGTGAGCGGTCGGTGTACATGTTCCTTCCTCAGGAGCTTGCAAAGCATATTGACAACCAAGAAGAGTTTCTCGATGGCGAGCGAAAAACGTGACACTCGTCAAGCGCCGACTAAAGATTCCGAGCTCCTCAGTGACTTTTATTTGTCTCCATCGTTTTCGTACTTACTCATGAACTTGAGATCGAAAGTCGGAAATACAGTTAATCCTATTGAGAACAAAAGCACTATTTCACCAAAGGTACAAATTTTACTTTCACAATTTGAACTCGCTAACTTTTGTAAAAGTTTTTTAGTCCATATGAATCACCAAAGAACATATAAAAATTTGAATTCAATAAAAACTAAAAGACAGCACTTTTTAATTCTATTTTCATTACAATCATTTACAAAAATCCGTCTCTGTACAACCATTCATTTTAAACAAAAGCTTATTTTTTTTATTTTAGATTTTTTCCACATCACAATAATTTTAACTAATTAAATAAATAAATATTATGTATTATACTTATATGTATTTACCTCAGCTCAACATACTGACTTATCTCATAAATCCTAAGATTGTGAGACGAATCTGTTTCTCTCTTGTTGATAGAAACAAAGGTTATATCGGTCAAATGAAAGGGGGGGGTCCCTCTCATGCTAATCTCCTTGGTTTTCTGACCATTGGTGACTCTTATGTTGATCTCTTCTGTAATTAATTTATTGACTGTCGTAGGATTCTCTGTGTTTCTCCATCAATTGCCAGAGCTTTTCTTTTTGGAAAAGTGGAAACAATTTTTAATCATCTTGATTTTTGAAGATTAATCAACTGTCAACACATCTTCTTCCCAACTGTCTTTTTTAATAACCATTGGGTTCTGTTTAATTTGAACATTCAAAGCCAACTCTTTGGTGATATCGATCCGACTTCCTGAGACATTGAACCATCTTTATCAATTATTTTTCACAGAATGAGAAGACTAGTTAAAAGAATTTCTGTGCCCCAAATTGACATCCAAGTAATAATTGAGCAACTACCTCATTTTACATCTCACAAAGTATGTGATAGAGGGCCCTTAATTTGTGGTTACATGCGGTGTATTTTACATGAAGACACTCTATTAACTATTAATTTTCGGAATATTAGAGAAGGTATTATTCCACTTGCATTTTCTTGAAAGAAGACGATGTTATCTGATCGCACGTCTTTCAAAAGCAAAACTCACTCGGCTACTAACACCTTGACAGTTGAGGCGCGTATTAACAAAGCTCATCAGACTCTTAAAGAAAATATTTTTCTTCCTATAAATTCCTTTCTAACAGCTATTTGTGATCTGGTTTTTCTCTTTCAGACCCATTTAACCTGCCGAACCTTTTCTTAGAAGCAATTCAAAAATCAGAGGTCATAGTAATCGTAAAATATCGGAACTCTACAAATTCAATCGACGTGCCGCTGTTGATCTTCTTACAAATAGAGTTTCTGCAGATACAGAATCTACTGAGGCTGATCTTCGAGCTTTTGCCTATCAGAATCCCAACAGACAGCCTAAAAAGCTTCGTAAGTTTGTCAAAATCGCTCCAACATTCTCGTTTCGTCCAGTTACACCTAAAGAAGTTGTTGAATGCCTGAAATCGAAGCCAACGTCTGCACCAGGTCCATCAAATATTACATATCGGGACATTCCTTTTTTGTGACCCTAATAGTACCTTGGTGGCTAGTTTATTAAATTGTATTTTTGAACGTAGGGATGAACCGAGACTTTGGAAACATTTTCATACCCTCATGATTTCGAAACCACACAAAGATGGCAAATGTGGTGATATTTCGAGTTGGAGACCCATTGCACTGCAAAAATGTTTATATAAGATTCTTACTTCTTTGCTTTGCAACCAATTAACGGGTTGGGTGTCGATAAATGAGGTCCTTTACCCTCTTATTCCAGCTTTTTACGAGATCATAGATACCTTTGTTGTTCAGTGTTTTCTTACACGTAAACTTTAAACAATACAGAATTTAATCTCTTTAATTCTTAGGCTTGTAATTGTGTTTGTAAATATAAGTTTGGACATAATATTAGTTTATTTATTGATTTTGATTATTTATAAACACACAATAAACGCAACCTTAGTATTTACACATATTCATTAAGAGTCAAGCTCAGTAAGGTTCACAGCAAATTGTAAACCTTACATTAGTACACACACACACACACATATATATATATATATATATATATATATATATAGTGTATGTGTGTTAAAAATACCTAAAATTCAACGTAGGGAAGTTGAGGCATTTTTATTTAATTAAATAAAATAATAAATTATTAAAATATAACGTAATTTAATAATTATAATTTAATATAATAAAATTAATGAGCTTATAAAACGAATAATGTCAGATTCACAAAAAAATATGAAATAATCGAGTCACAGAGAAAATAAAAATCAATTAAAAATTACTTTAATGGTACAATAGGTATCACAGATAATAAGTTTAGGTATTGGTGTATATATCGAGAGATAATTAATTGTCTACCAAAAGATGATTTGTAGAATCGTCTCTTCATTTAACTGAAATATGATTATAGAATTGATGACGGAGATAATTATTTCTATCAAATAGAATAATAACACAAAACTTGACCAAATAAATCAGCTTGAGAATCAGCCAAAAAACTAGTAAGTATTTTTTTCGATACTTTTAATGCCTTGGTGACTATATCGATTTTTTAAAATTTTAAATTTTGTGCACCCAATTATCGTGGGTATTTCAAACAAACGCAAATCTTATATTAAAAATTCTAAATAAAATCCCTTCAAATTTTATAAAAAACTGATTTTGGCTAGTTAATAAAAAAACCTAATTGAAATATTACAATATATGGTTTAAGTTATATATTAACCTAAATAACCTTGGCTGACTGACTGTTTCTGTCAAGAACGCTTTTTCATTCTAATTATAGCTATCAGTAGATATTTTTGAAAGAATATATAAAAATATAAATTAAAGGGATAAAACTTAATATTATATATATACTAACAGTTGTAAGTAGATAAATAGAGAATTATGTTATTTAAAATTGTTTTGAATCACGGTAGCAATTAAAAAATTGTTTTGATAATATTTTTTTCATATTTTCGTGATTTCTAAAAATTCAGCTACCCATTAAACATTACGGGTCTCTTCTAGTATTATATAAAATTTATATTTAAAAGCTTTAGAGGCCAAATGTTAAAATTTAAAATAAATAATGACTCATTAAGAGTTGATGTTTATGGAACTTTCTATAAAAGTCCAGAAGAGGATGTTTATATAAAATGATTTTCAAAAATTAAGTATTATTTAGGGATATTTGTAATATTTATAAGGTCATAAATTTAATATTAGTTAGAATACATATGAGAAGAAAAAACAGGTCGTAATTAAAATATTAGTGTACGAAGAAGACAATTTCGAATGTTTTTTGAGAGTCAAATAAATTATTTCCTCTTGATTATTATATGGAAAGAAATCAAAATTTGATTACTCTTTCCCAGAAAAGAAATAAATTATTTTCTCTCGAAATTGTGGTTCCAAAATTATTAGACCGTTTTAGAAAGAATATAACTCTCTAGGTTCGAATTGATATATTTTTACCCTTTTGTGACTTAAAACTTTTAAAAATTTTTAATTTTTAAATCCTTAAATATCATAATTTAAAATTATATTTTTATTATAATTAAAATCTACTTATCTAAATAATTTTATTGTGAAAAGCGTGCTTTATAGCATAAAAATTTCTTATTTCGCTGTTGAGGTCGGTCTGGTCCTTTCGAAATGTATCCATTTTGGGTGTGTCGAACGTGTTATTGCTATTATAATTGTAGTGCCGTCAATAAAAACCTTAAAAAACATTAACAAATATTAATTATTCGTTGTGTTGGTTAAAAGAACTCACACATTTGACAGAACATTTATTACATTCACATTTCTTATCATCTTTATGATGATCAATAGCATTGCTTTCACTTAGATCCATCAATCAATTTTCAATATCTCTCATTATAATCTGAACTTTACTTGAGAAGATTATTTTATTTAAAAATATTTAATTTAAATTTTATTTTCTGAAATAAAATATTTTTATAGTCATTTTTAAACTAATTTAAATTAATTTGATTTTAATTATTTAAAAATTTACAAAAATAAAATCAATAAAATTATTTAAAAGTTGCAATAATAAAAATTAAAATTTGAATATTACATCTAAATTTTAATAAATTAGTTCCAGATTATAAGAAATTAAATATTGATAATCCATCTGGTTAGGAGAGGCACAATCCAAAATCAGCATACAATATTTAAACATGCAAACACTATACAAAAAAATCCACACACTAAATATTCCTCACAATGTAAAAAGGGGCTTTTGATTTATTAAAGTGAAAAAAACTATGTGGAGTTTGAAATGATGAAATAATAAGTGTAAAATTTGAAACAGTAAATAAATGGTGATGAATAGATTTGTTTTTTTCTTCTGAATTACGCATTTGACTGATAGATAATTATTCGCAACGAGAATCGTCACAGGCTGGATGTCTCGTCGCCCGTTCGCGCGGTGAACCTATCCCATAAAATTCGTCAGGGACACACGCCCTCTGCACACCGCAACTCGTCACGCGGTCGCTACTAGTTTGACTCGGCGGCGCTTCCTTGCAGCTTGAAAATCTGGGCCATATAAACGCGGCTTAACCCTCTCGGTTCCGGCTAGACGGTGAATCAGACGACACATCGACTGCGACCGGTTGCCCTGCAATCGCGATTCTTCTCTACAACCCAGCGGTGGAAGAGCGTCCCTCAAGCGTGTGGAGCCTCACGGACACACCGCACAATTAAGTAGTCAGAGACACGTCTATTCTGGAGCAAATTCCCAACCACAATAATTATTATTGATAATTTTATGATTAATTTTATCATTATCATTATAGTAGAGTCTCAATATAACGAATTTCAAGGGACCGACAACAAAACTTGTTATATCGAAAATTCCACTAGGATTTCCAACCGGAAAGCCGGCCAATTACGTCTTAAAAATAATTTGTAATATAGAGAATTTTGTTTTATCGTAGTTCGTTATATCGAGACTCGACTGTATTAATATTATATTTCCTTTACGCGAAATTTTTCTTCTTCCTCAGGGACCCGTTCATTATGTGGGTACTCTTGATTTGATCAGAGAAAGTCGTCAAATGTATTATTACTATTATTATTTTTGTTATTATTATTATTATTATTATTATTATTATTATTATTATTATTATGTATATTCGTATTATTATTAATTTTATTATTATTATTATTATTATTATTATTATTATCATTATTATTACTATTATTATTACTATTAATACTGCTATTATTACTGAAACTTACTTTCTTTTTTTCAAAGAAGAACAAAATGAAAATTTTCTACTTGAGCGATGAACTGATTAGTTTCACCAACTGCGTATCATCTTACACAATTATAATTGACATTTGTTTTAATTGATCTATTGTATTTATTGGAACAAATACAAAATATA
>MQRK01168055.1:29194-43040 GCA_001938485.1 Girardia tigrina | reverse complement strand
GAACCGTTACCATGGTTACAACCGCCTTGGATCACTGTATCCGTTGCTAATGAAAAACTTGCCTTGGTTACCGTTACCCGGGGGGCCGAAACCGTTGCTAAGAAACCGGGAACCAATCAGAAGCGTTTCCATGTGAACTGGATCCGTTACTAAGGTGATCGCGGCCGTTGCTATGGTGATCGCGACCGTTGCTAGGGAACCGTCCACCAATCAGACCGTTGCTGTAGTGAATGCCGGCGATCGCCGGCACCGTTGCTGTGGTGATCGCGACCGTTTCTATGGTAACCGCTACCGTTGCTATGGCGATCGCGACCGTTGCTAGAGAACCGTCGGCCAATCAGAAGCGTTTCTAAGGTGATCGCGACCGTTGCCACGGTAACCGTGACCGTTGCTAAGGTGATCGCGACCGTTGCCATGGTAACCGTGACCGTTGCTAGGGTGATCGCGACCGTTGCCATGGTAACCCCGCGTGGTAACTGGTTACGTAACCATGGAAACCACGGTAACTGGGGGCGACCCCCACCCCCCCGGGGGGGGGTCTTCCGCCGAAGTAACATTTTTCCCCTACTCAGGCTCGGTCATAAAATAGTCAAACAGAGAAAACAAAAGACATGAACCAACAATCCTAAAACAACCCCTCATCATCCCTACAACAATTAACAGGGCGTGCTGACGACAAATTAGCTAGATTTTCTAAATGAATACTTATTCTCATGAATACAATGATCGTTAAAAATAAAGGGCCGAGATAATTTCATATAGTTAAAGATTTAATATCTTTCTGTCCCAAACATTTTTTCTCTTTTATCAGTGTGATAGTCTTTTCAAACAGGGAATTATGTTGTGTGTAGCTTATCTTATTTGTATTAATATTTTAATTTTTGATTAAAAATATTTTTGTTTAAATTTGTACTTTTTGTTGATTTTATCAAAATATTTTTTACCAGTTTTCAATTTTGTTTAATATATATATATAAAAACCCACCAACAAAATAAGTAGCAATATTATTTTTGGATTTTTTCGTGATTGTTTTTCTTTGATATTGTGAGGAATATTTTGAATGATGTCTATTGTATGTTGTTTTAGGATGGTGTTTCTCCCACCCAGATGGTAGATTGATATTTTAAATATTTTAGAACGTCGAAGTATTTATTCAATTTTAAAATTTAAATGACCATCTTTAAAATTAAATGAATATATCATAAATAATATATTTAAAACATTTTTAAAATAATTAAAATTATTTTTTGTAATTTATATTATAAATTATTTTGAAATCTAAATGCAATTAAATTGTAATTTAAATTTGAATAAATAATAAGAAGTTTAGAAAAAAATTAAATTTATCAACTAAGAACGATGTCTAGCTCTGAAAGTTTTATGGAGAATTGTCCTAGTGGCGATTTATATTGTGATACAAATTAATGTTTTTAAAAATCCAATTAGTGTTCTTAATAGATATAATGGTTATTTATTTCTCTAATAGTCCATGATTACACTGAATAATTTGTTCAGAATGATTGATGCCAATGTTTTCAATTTATAGAACTTTTCATTATTTTTTAAGATATAATAAATTCGGTGATAGTCTTGGTGACAAATAAATCTCGAATAATCAGAAATGTTTTTCTATAGATACAAAGATGATTTAGTTCCCTTTGTAAATTGTGTCACAGAGGTTCTTCCTCTTGCGTTTTACGAAATAGTTTCAGCGTGTAGTGAACATTAACATAATAAACTAAACCACATGTGTAGTGATTTAGTAAATCATAATTTAAATTTTTTTTCACTCAAAATAAAAATATATTTTCACGTGCACGCCGTGTTGAAATTATAAATATGTTCAAAAAAATATATACTTTAGAAAAAACTATAAATCAAAAACTTTTATCGAATTTGTAAAATAACAAAAATGTAAAAATTATTCTTTTAAAAAATGTGTTTGTTTTAACAAAAAAATTAAAAATGCGTACTTTCGATTTTATTTACTGAAAACAATAATCAAATAAAAATTATCATTTGTCTCAGAACAAAGCTGCAATTCGAAACAATTTTTTCTTTACGAATTCGAATTATTCAAAATATTGGAATGAATTCATCTGAATTGTATTCACTCACGTTCCGAGTGAAATTAAAACGAGTTATAGAACTCGAACGCGCGCATACCGCTTGACTCGTGATGTTTTATTTATCGACCGCGGCGATTCCAACCGCATCGCGCGTGGGCTAGATGGCGGCCCTATTCTACTTCAAGATGCGCCATCCAAAGCCGGTAATTTGATTTTTATTGGAGCAGGTCCTGTCCGCCCACTTTGGCAGGAAAAACAGCGTGGTGCCAGCCGTACGTCCGCGCGTCAAGTGCAGCCTCTCACGCCCCACGCTTCAACATGTTATATGGGTTATATATATACATATATTTCTATATTTATGTTTTTACAAAAACTTAATCCGAATGCGAGAACGGAAAAATTATCCTTTTAAAAAGAAAAGAAATTGTCATAGATTATTTAAATAAAAACAAATTATAAGCAAAGAATTATTTATCATTTCTTTAAACAATGAGTAAATTTGAATTCTGTCTAATGTTATTTTCGAAAATGGATGAAAATAGTTTTATGATGGTTTTCTATGACACATCCAGTCACGAATTAAACCCGGAAGTCCTTCCGTTTGGTAGAGCGATAAAAAGTGAAATCGATTCCGGGACACGATTAGGAGTAAAGAATCTTCAGAATTTCAATGAGAATTTTCGCCCAAATTAATGTCGATTCATCGTCGTTTGAGAAAATTGAAAAATAGAATTGGACCAACAAATTGGAGTGAATATTGCTTTCCACGGTTCACTTCTACATAAGACCGAGAAATGGTGAACCATCACCATTAAAATATATCGATATTGATGATGGAAATCGTTTTTTGCTGATGAAAATTTTCCTTTTTATACAATCTTCTTTTGTCGGGATATACTGAGATTCTTTAAAATACTATTTTGGCCCTTAAAATAAAATTCATATATGAATTTCTATATATCACAAAGCACCATGCTGTTCTCTTTTTAATTGCATTAGAAATGTACTTATCACGGAATAAAGAGTTATACAGATTATAGTCACACTAATACTTAGTCGAACCTAAATACTTAGCCTTTGACCTAAATGACAAAGCCAATTCTGTTGTACATTTAATCAATCAAAAGACAAACGGGTATAAATTCATTTCACCAAACCAACTTTGCTTTGTCTCAGAGGTTAGCGATTTTCTTCGTAGTGACTATCTAGCAATTCTCGATTGGATTAAGATCCGAAGATGCACGATCATGTTAAAAATTGATTTAGTCTCTCTCAGTTATCCAAGACCATTGATTTGGTTGTGTGAGCAGGTGTTCCATCATGCTGTAAAACTGTGTTGCTTTGACTTTGCTTAACGGGGCTGAGATTGTATTGCAATATATTTAAGTATACGGCAGCATTTATTGTCGTATTTTGGGACAAGAACCACAAAGGTCATGTGTCATTGTCTGAAAAACAACTCCACGGAATATTTGAAGGAGACATCTTCATCTTTGGGACAATGTACTTGGAATTATAGCATTGTCCCTTGGGTCAGTGGACATATGAGTCGAATGAGAAGAACTGTTTGATGATTGTTTCATCAAAGAACAAAATCTTTCTATTTCCTCACAAACACTAATCTATTGGTAAAATTTTTCTTCGACAGGGGTTGTGTACATGTAGGGGGATATGCACGCAAGCCAAAATCATTCTGAAGACACCGATGAATTATTCTGATACTCAGAACCAAATGGCATGAGAACAATAAGCTACTACCTGACTGATCATTCTGCCAGTTCTTGGTACCATCCCTCGTCACGTTTCAGGATATTGCCTAGTAGAGTAGCTCTCTGTTTTAGCGTGACCGCTGAGACATTTGGATACAAGCGACTAATTCACGTCAAGCCTTGTTACAATAACCAGTTACGATACGCTTTCGTTTTATAGCGCCACCATCTGGACTACTTTATTGTTGGGGACGTAATAGGATTTCTATCCATTATAATGCACTTCAAATGAATGCAGACAAAGCGAATACTTATTAATTGTATGATTAATAAATAAAGAATCATAACGCAGTTATTGATTATGCTTTCTAGCAAATGTTTTGTTGGTATATTAATGAACAAAAATAAGTTAGACAACTAATTATGTATTCGGATACAACTTCTGGTTCTTAGGAATTATTAAATTTCAAATAAGAATACAAAATAAAATGTATTAATTACACTGTAGGACATCAATTTTTACTGGCTCTAGATTAGGATATAATTATAGTGCATTGGGAGTGGATGAAAAAATATATACATATAGTATTATATGTCCTCTAGTTTTTCAGTTCTTTCCATAAATGCAAAAATTGCATATTTTGTTCAAATTTTTTACTGTAACGTGTTTTTTAATATTTGCGATAGATATTCGCTTTTTTATGCAAGTTAACACTTGGTTACTCACATTCTTATTCAGCTAATTTTGATTTTTTTATATTTAACATTTTATTTTTGTTGAAGTTTTATTTTATGGCACATAGATACTGCAAGAATGACTTCAACAACTTTTGCTACATATGCGGATCATACATATTTCATTAGTCCCATATCTCCACTTATCAAAGTTCGACATTTCGACTACTTTAAAATGGAGATCAAGAGAAACACTTTGTACCACATTCTGTCAGTAAGAAGTGCAAAAATAATCTGTCCATGTGGTTGGTGAACAAATTAAAAAGGTTACCGTTTAGCACCTCAAATGGCCTGGTGTGAACAGAAGAATCACCACGACGATTGTTATTTTTTCATGGAAAATCTTCTTGTTTTTAGCAAAAGGATAGCAAAGCACATTGTGTATCCAAATTTGGAATCAGCTATTCACCCTATTCCCTATGAAAAGAATGAAGAACCGCCGGTGTCCTTGAAATAGATTGTTTAGGAGGAAAGTAGTCTTTCTGAGTCGAATATATCGGAAGTAGATGTAGTAGAACTAGTTCTTAGCAAAATGTTTATCAATATATTTCGGTCATGTTTTTCACCACTATATTCGTCTTTGTATGAAAAAAGTGTTTTGAAAGGTCTGTCCAGAAAGTCTTGATAAGTGAAAGAGAAGCATTTATCGTTATTTTCATCATCATCTCTAATGTGTTCAAATATTGTCCATTGTGATCCACACACTTCTCCCACTGTTCTGGGAGTTTTCCAATTCCTTTGGTGAAGAAACTGCGAGGTCAGGTGAATATGGTGGATGTGGCAATACACTGAACCCGATTTCATGCAGCTTATTTACTGTTTTGTTGGCTGTGTGGGGTCTGGTGTTATCGTGAAGGTAATGAATTTGATGAGCTCTTCCTCACATAAGCCGCCTCTGCTTTTGTTGTTTTGCAGCAACAAGACGACCTAGCTGTTGACAGTAGGTATCCGCAGTAATTGCCTGTGCATGAGGGAGAAATTCTAATAGCAGTCCGAAACCTTTGCAGTCCGAAAAAACTGAAATCATGTGCTTTGTTGGTGTAAGTTCAATACGAACTTCAACTTTCTCTATTAACCATTTATTCAAGGGACAGTAGATATGGGATCGATTATAAAAGTACCATTACCCCATCTGAATGAGATTATTTTAAACTGTCTCCGGGGAAATTGTCAACTCAGGTGCTATGGAGCGACATGCGCTGAATTTTTCCAAATCCATCTGTTGCAATATAGCGGCATCAATGTTCATTGACGGCCTGCCAGAGCGATGTAGATCTTCCACATTAAAATCACTGTTGTTAAACTGTTACCCATCGACGGCAAATGCTCTCACTTACAGTATCACTTCCAAGTGCCGCATTTATCTCTTTACATATAGCGCAGGGATTCAAATTACGTTTCCAGCAGTAATATAACATCATTCGAACATCACGTTGACTCAAATTCATTTTAATGCAATGAAAATACAACTTTCAAACAATATTAATTTTCAAAACAATTTGATAACTGATATTTTGAAATTAGTTTTCCTACAATAGGAAAAAATGATTTTTAATGAATTATATTTTACAAAATATGTACACATATGTATATGTATATTTACACATATGTATATGTTATCTATACTGTAAATATCATAGACATTTATCAATGCGATCACTAGATACTTATAGAAAACCATCGGTCAAAACTTTCTGGATAGACTTTAATATTTTATTTAATACTTTAAAATTACATTTAAAATTCTTCCTATTGACAGATTTTGAAATGGGTTTTTTTCTTTGGGCTCTAAAATACTGTCTGTAAAACGCTGCAAATCACATTGAAATCCATCTGTCGAAAGTACCTTTACGGTACAGCGGATATATCGAAAAAACACTGTTTTTATAGAAAAAAACTATATTTAACACTAGGTTTACGGAGATTTTTTATATACCTATCTCTACGGCACGCGTCAATTTGACGCATGACCGAAACATATATGTAAAGAAAAAACAATCCCTTATAAAGCAATATAATTATACACAATAAGTAAAAAATGAAGAAAATAGGCTTCAATATATATTTTCCACGTTAAACTGATAAAAGTCAGCACAAGAGATAAAATAAAAATGAGAAGGTTTTCTGTAATTTTACTAAAAAAAATCGAAATGCGTCAAAATGACGCGTCCAGTAAACCAGTGTTAAATCAAAAGCATTAGGTGATCGGTTAAAATGGAGACCATATTCGTGTTCAGCTTAAAAAATTGAGCCAGGCAAAGCTAATCACTTGCCAGTAGACACTTTGAGATGAAAAAATGTCCCGTAATGTTACGAGTAAAGATTGCGTAAAATGTAAACGACAGGTTTTATAAAAAAACAGTAATAGCGATAACTAGAATGAGATAGGGCTAATTTACGACACATTTAAGATTCTTGGAACGATTTAAATGATTACTTGACAACAAATACACCACCATTGCTTCCTACATATATTCCTAGCGACTTTGATCAACCATTCAAATTGTAATGGGTTGACTAAAAGGTCATTGCGTTATTGAGTGCGTCCTAATAAAAAGCTTGAAAATATAAAACGATGTGATAAAATTTAAATTCAAATATATATTCTGAAACCTTAATTTTCAGACTGTTTATACGAAATATTAATTCATTTTGTTTTAATTTATTACTTTACCGTCAATTCGAAATGGAAAATCAAAATGAGCATATTCGTCATGTTTTGTTGCATTATTTTCGCAAAGGGAAAACCGCTGTGCAATCTCATAAGAAGATATGTTTTGTATATGGTAGTGACTCCTTAAAACTTTGACAGTGTCAATACTGGTTTTCTAAATTTCGTTCTGAAAAATTTCATCTGAAAGATGCACCACACTCCGGTCGACCAGTTGAAGTTCATGGCGACAAAATAACAGCACTGATCAAATCTAATCCACATATGACGACAAGAGAAGTTGCAGAGACTCTGGAAATATCAATATCGTGTCGGAAGTCATTTAAAGAAACTTGGATTCGTCAGTAAACTCGATATGTGGTTACCACATGAACTGAAAGAAATTCATTTGGTCAAACGTATAGACATTTGCGATTACTTTTTGAAGCGAGAACAAAGTGATCCATTTTTGAAGCGCTTGATTATGGGTGACGAAAAATGGATTGTTTGCAACAATGTGGAACGCCGACGATCATTGACAAAACGTGGTGAGCCTGCCAAAACGATCCCAAAAGCAGAAATTCACCAGAAGGTTATGCTTTTCGTCTGGTGGGATTTTAAAGGAATTGTGTTTTTTGAACTCCTTCCGAGGAATGAAACCATCAATTCAGACAGATATTGTGATCAGCTGGAGAAATTGGCTCATTTAATTCAACAGGAACGTCCTGAATTGGCAAATCGAAAAGGAGATGTAATTCAGCATGATAACGCAAGACCGCATACAAGTTTGACCACTCGCCAGAAATTCTTATCACTGGGTTGGGAGGTTTTACCCATGCCACCGTATTCTCCAGACTTGGCCCCATCGGATTTTCACTTATTTAGATCACTGCATAATTCCTTAAACAGAAAAACATTCGCCAGTGATGATGACATCAAATCGTTCTTAGACGGCTTTTTTGCTGACAAAGGCAAAGGTTTTTATGAATCAGGAATAATGAAACTACCGGAAAGGTGGAAGAAATGATTGAAAATAATGGACAGTATATCGTGTAAAAATATTTGTACATCCATGTCATTTTTTGATAATAAATATTTTAGTAAAAAAACGCAATGACTTTTTGGCCAACCCAATATATTGCCCCTTTAAAAATAGATGTAGTGTTGTCATCAAATCACAAAATCTACTACAGATTTTACAGTTAGTCTATCATTTTATCATGAAAATAAGCTTAAGGTCGACGCCTGCTCAGATAGTTACCACTGGGACCAAAACAACAAGAGTACCGAGTGTCCCGCGTCTCCTTGCTCTACGACAACAATGAAAGACCAACAACTCCAGACGTAATTTCGCCTCAATCTGTATTTGATCAAATTTACAATTGTTCATATTTGTAAAAAATAAACCAATAACAAAATGGCAAATAATAAAATATTTAATGAGAATATTCAGTAAAATGTTGCCTCTCTTCGTTTTATAAAAGAATATACAATGGTATTCGATTCAATAGTCCAACCGATCCGAAAACAAACGACTCAATGCCAACACACACAGATGTACAATGTCGCACGGCCCTGTAGCGCCGCCTCAGAACACCCATCGTATAATATAATACAAATTATCTTAACAACGCGAGTACAGTAACCATAACGTTCATATCACAGAATAATTATAGAACAGCAATAACCATAAATTACAGATAATAATGATAATGTAATAGTAATTCCTGAACTAAAAGTGTCAATTAATTAGAAAATGTGAAAGTGATTTTTGTTTGTTGCCAAAAAATATAACAAAAATAATTGAACGAATAAATTATGAATGTACACAACTCAGTTAATGTCAAGCAAAAACAA
This sequence comes from Girardia tigrina, assembly GCA_001938485.1. Taxonomy (NCBI): domain Eukaryota; kingdom Metazoa; phylum Platyhelminthes; order Tricladida; family Dugesiidae; genus Girardia; species Girardia tigrina. The sequence continues at coordinate 34,019 of MQRK01168055.1, read as the reverse complement.
TCCTGTGGTCACACACACACACACTCTCTTGCACTCATACACTCATACATCGACACAGAGACACACATGTACACAGCAGACACTGACACTCATCCACACGCGTGTATACAGTACACAACAATCACAGGTCAATACACACACCGTTGAATCCGAATTTGTTTGAGAGATTATTTCAATTGTTTTTTTTTCAAGAGTACCAAAATATAGATACAAATTGGAAAAGAAATGAGAAAGCTAAAATATGTTTATGAAATATACACAACAGATTCATGTGTGCCGCGTGTGTGTGTGTGGTTGGGTGGGGTGGAGGATGGTTGTGTGTGTGAGAGAGAGAGTGACAGTGAGATTAGGAAGAGAGAGGAGAGAGATCATCGAAAATCGTTAAAGCGTGTCAATTAGAAATAGCTACAGAACTCCTGTGGTTACCGGTGGAGTGGGACTGCTGACTGTTCGAGCCGAACAGGGCGCTGTGCTCCGATGAGATACCGGACGCGACATCATGAGTGAAGATCTGTTTACCTGCCGCAATCTGGGCAGCGTTCGCCGAGGCTTGTGTTGGATGAGCTAGAGCAGCGATGGTCGACCTAGACTGCTGGGCCACCACGTGATAAGCGTGTCTGATTAGCGAGTACGGGAAACAGGCTTCTCTCAGGTCTGCAGAAAGGCAACTACACAACTGAGTCATTAGGTCGAATAGGATATAAATCGAATAGCGATTCTTGGCTTGAGGTTCTTGAACTCCTTTAGAACTATTGTTAGATGAACTAGATGAAACAGTTGCTGGGTCTTTGCTCATGCTGACAGAAAAATTGTTGTGTGATGAACCCGAATTCGATGGTTGAGGCGAGGAAGAATCCAGAGATAGACTAGGGTTACTGGATTCCAGGCCGAGTCTCAGTAAATTGGAAGATGTTAAAGCCATAAATTCTTTCTCTCGAGAATCCAGTTCCTCATGTCCGTATCGGGAGAACAACACCATCTAAAAAATGACTTCAATATTGTCTCGTTAATAAGCAGTCATTGTCGCCATAATCTCATAGATCACATGACATCATTGTCTTGTCAAATCATCGTTTTTCAATTTTCCATCACATCAGTAATGATAGAATACAATAAATAAAAAACATTTCATCTATCAATAATTTTATTAAACGTCTATACAACCTTTCTTATACTAAACCATCCCAGATATCACTGTTTACAACCTTGAATGATGTTTGGCGCAATAAGGGATCAAGAATGCTTGGACTGAACTTATTTCCCTAACCATCTTCATCCAACTGATTATAAATCAAATTATAATAGGCATTTTAGTTACGGTTATCCGAACAAATGTGAACGGCTCCAACTAACACTTATTAGTGTGATTATTTGAAATCTTTCTTGTTTCGGTGGTTAGTTAACCGGGTAAAAACAAAATATACTTAAATGTTCCAAATATTTTAAAATGGAAAAATAAAAAATATATATTATTATTCAAGAATTTATTGAAAATTAATGGCAAATATTTTATTTAGTTAATTAATGATTCTAGAAATTGAGAGAGCAATACTTTGTTGATTGTAGTGTCGTATCAATAATGATTCACAGAACTACCGCTCGTCATGTAAATCCAAGCCCTTCTATAAGACAGAAAACCCATCCTTTGAAATAGAAGCGATTCTATTTTTAGAATGTAACTAATGATCAAGAACATAACTGTATCGACATGATAATGAATGCTCACTAATCCAGGTTTTGAGACGACGATTTATCTCCAATGTATGAGTTTATACACCTGTGACAATTAAATTTATATCACAAGACTAATGTGCAATCCACAAATTGTGTTTGACTTATTGAAGAGGAAGCTTTGAACTTTGGATGTCATTGAAACTTACTTTGTCACAATATTTCAGGATACTCCCTCTTTCTGAATGACTTACCATTCATCACTAATAGAAACAGTACATTTTTTGCAAAAAAATAAGAAGTTCTTTTTGTACTTGTTTATTTATTACTTCGTTTATAGTCAGAATTATCATTCCATAATTTGTTTTGAATCACTTCTGTTTCTAAGGATGAATTTTCTGTTCGAGTCACATTTCGAGCGACAGTTATGTTAATCCTTATACGACACTAAAGCCCATTAATTAATATTTAAAATCGGTCAAAAAAATCGACTCAAATTTTAAAAAATAAAATACATATTTTGAAATTTTAAATTTTTAAATATTTAAAAACAAAAACCATTTAAAGATTCTACAAATTATATAATAATAGCTGATGATGAAGTATGAAATATCGAAATATCAATTTCTTAAAAAAACTTTAACTAAATTATTTTTCAAAATTATCAAATTAGCTTCCAATAGATTCAATATTATATATTTTTTATAATCCTAAATTTTCAAATATTCGCAAAGATTCTTCAAAGACAAACCTTTCCAAGATTTACAAATCAAGTAACTAATATTCCTGTTCAATAAAAAACAATAATATTTTAGGCTTCAATCTACCCCACTAATCACTTGACCGAATAATCTTTTCTTCAGAATACTTTCAGAATATTATACTCAAAATCCTAATAATTTATTTGAGATCTCTTCTGAAAAGCGACCCCATAAATTTAATATTAATAGACATTAAAGTGATATTTCTTGTTAATGTGATACAGTTTCCATTTTCAACAAGTGCTCAATTTGTACAACTAATATTATTTACCCTAATAATACGTTGTCAATCGGTATTTATAGTTTATAGTTATACTTTGATTTATAGATTATATTTGTAATGGGTTGTTCTGAAAGTTCGTGCTAATTGTCTAAATATGGCACTGACATTTGTCAGAATATATCAAAGGTATAGAAAACATGTGAATGGTTTATATATGATGAAAAAGTCTGACGCATCTTGAGAAAAAATTGTTTGTCTAAGTGGATTTTTATCTGCTACTCACCGATTTGAAAATGTAAGAAGACAGGGAGCATTTTCGACATAGTACATGTTTTAGCTGACAGAACAGTTCACAAGTGACTTTCTAAGGTCAGACCCTTCAACACTGATGGCGACCAATTCAAGATCCTGATAGAGACTATGAGGAGGTATTTAATTTAGTTTGCTGATCAAAATTTTAATGGTTTTAAAAATTATTTTGAACTGAAATCAAATTGAAAATTTTTAAAAATTAAGTAGAATGAAAATTAAATATTGTAACTTAAAAATATTCTTTATAAATTTATTTTTCAAATTTTGAAATCAATTAAGGATATGAATAAAAAATTAAATATTTAAAACATAAAAATATTGAATATTAAATATACGTAATTTAAGAGTTTTCTTAAATATTTTATAAAAATTTTAAAATTAAATATTATTTTGATTTGATTTAAAATAAATTTTAAATTATTGGAAAATAGAAATCGGCGGATTTATTACAAATTTAAGAAATAGTTGAAATTTTTGTTTGAATAATTGTTATTAATAAATATAGAAATTGAGTTAAAATGACTTCTGGTATTGGCGTTACAAATACTTCTCATAGAGACCAATCCTCACTACACTCGTGAATTAGCAGAAGTACTGAAGATATCGAAAACTACCGTTCATGAGCTTTTAGTGATGTATAATTACGTAAATCTTTACGATGTATGGGTTCTACGTAATCTGAGAAAAAAAAATCTGAGTGATCGTATATCCATTTCTGATTCACTTTACAAAAGAAACGAAAATGTACCGTTTTTGAATCAAATAGTGATTGGTGATGAAAATGGATCGTCTATAACATGTGAAGGGAAAAAGATATTTGGATAAATCAGATGAACCATTAATGATTTCGCAAGCCGGATTTCATCAGAAGAAAGTCATACTCTGTGTGTGGTGGGATTTAAAAGGAATTCTGTATTATTAAGTACAATCGGACGATTAATTCAGAAAAGTACTAGATGAATTAAAGACAGCGATTCAGGAAAAACACCCTGAAATACCAAACATGAAGGACGTTGTGTCAAATTACATGTCTATTTGGCTACGGAGAACACGTTGTTGGACTTTGGCTTATATGTGCTACTCCTTCTATCATATTTCCCTGACATAAAAAAACATAATAAAAGAAAATCTATCTGGTCACTGCAAAATTCTTTCTTTTGTAGAAGGGATAATTTTATGTAGAGATTTTTAAAAGTCCATTTTGCAATGAAATAGTTACTAATAACATAATAAATTTATAAAAAATGTACTAGTAATTTTCCCTTCTACAAAAGATCACAAAAAAATTATGTTGGCCAATTTGAGTTCTTCCTGCATAAAGCATTGATATAAAATTCTTTTTTGAATTCACTAGTTACTCTTCACTATGTTAAAACAGTTATATATATATTAGGTTGGTCGAAAAATAATGGCGGTTTTGGACACAAACTTCAAAGACGTGCAAATTCACAGAAACAAAAGTTTATTAATCAAAGTATGAACCGTTGGCATCAATACATTTGTGACAACGAGAAACAAGTTGTTTTATTCCATCAGCATAAAATGCATCGGTTCTCGAAGCGACGAATTCTTGGAAGGCATTTTGAGCATCATTTTGGTTTTTGAAAATTTTTTCACGTAGGAAGTTGTACAAATGCCTGAAAAAGTAAAAGTCCGTTGGCGAGAGGTCTCGTGAATATGGTGGATGAAGCAGGGTTTCATAGCCCAACTCATTAAGCTTTTGAAGAGTCACTTTTGAGATATGAGGTCTAGCGTTATCATGAAGAAGGATGGGACTTTTTCGATTGACCAATACCGGACAAAGGGTTTTCAATTTTTTATGCATTTCATCAATTTCATGACAGTACCTCTCCGCTGT
>MQRK01168055.1:16371-28811 GCA_001938485.1 Girardia tigrina | reverse complement strand
ACCCATCTGCAAGTTCTCTGATTGTTGTACGGGGATCTGTTTCCACCATTGTCCTCAAATTGTCGTTGTTCACAGCAACTGGAAGACCACGACCTTCTTCATCTTCAAGGTTTTCATCTTCATCAGAAAATTTTCGGAACCATCGTTGCACTGTGCGTTCAGAAGCTGTTCCCTTGCCAAACGCTTTATTGATATTGCGAGCCGTTTCTGCTGTTTTACGACCCAGTTTACATTCGTACAAGAAAATTGCTCGACTTTTAATTTTTTCCATTATTAATTTAGCACAGTAAATATTCTAAAAATAACAGCAATAATGTTAATAATGGCTATAGGAATATACAGCTGGGCATAAGATTTCAAATAATATCTAACACTAATGCATTTAAACTTATATACACATCAAAGTAGATAAACAAAGTATAAAGCTCAAAAACCGCCATTATTTTTCGACCAACCTAATATATAGACGATTTAGATACATAAAATATAAAAATTATTATTATTAGTTGATAATAAGTCTACAAAATGAGATTAGGAGCGGATCAATCTGGTATTAAGCCTGATAAATAGAAATGATAATTTTTGAATGGCAGAAGAATGAATTGGGTCCCAGAGTGGATTGGAGATTGACAAGGCAAGGAATCAAGATAAGTCAATAAACGGGAAAGAGTGAAAAAAACAATTTGCAAAAACTGATTAATTTACGAAACAGCGTTTTGACAGAGATCGTTTGACAGGTTCCGGTTTGTCGAAGAAATGTAATCTTAGTTCCATGTTTCTTATAAAATTATTAGCTTATAGAATCTCGCTCGATCTGCAGACAGAAAATCCAACCGATAACAGAACTGATATGTATCTGCACATATGTATGTATGCGTATATATGTATTATGCAACCTTATCGAATATGCAACATTCGCTTACTACATTCAGATGCGCTTCTGTAGCATTCATGACTTTGGGAATTTGTTCGATTAACTATTGGACGAGTTAAGGTCACAGAGATTGGCTGATAGAATAAATTGGGGGAGTCTCCCATAATCTCTGGCGAAATATGTCTTACGCCATCAATACTCATTTTATAACACGAGGAACAGTCTCTAGATTTAAGGATAAGAGTTTAGGTTCAGTCTAGTGGTTCAATGTTGATTAGCAAAAGAATTTACTGATGAAAATTTAATAATTATTTCTGTTATATCTCAAAGAAACAATTAAAAAAAGGATTAAACTGATATAAAATAAACGAACGATTCAGCCAAAATGGAAATTTAATAAAAGAAAAACTGATATTGATAAATTGATCGAACTTCCTTCCATTATCATTTGCAGTTTATGAAAATATAATTTATTATCTGTTATTAGTTCTGGCGATCGTCGAGTGATAATAACTTGTATTCTATTGCCATTGCTTAAATGTGCTGTATTTGCTTGTCTGACTGATATTCGTCAGTAAAACAATGGCAGCAACCATCACACATTGCAACAACACTCTACAATTGGGATACACCTGAGCGAACTTCCTTTCGAACAATCATATATTTTGGGGTTTAGATAATAACTAGTGGCGGAGAATAACAAGTGAGAAAACTTTATCATTTGGATTGTAATGAGCACAGTTTCCATTGACATAAATTATGAAATTTATTTGTATAACATTTCCAAATTATTTCTATTCTATTAAGTATGACTGTCTTGCGTAGTTTCAGAAACTAGCACACCAATTGCAACGAAATTCTGGAAAAATGCAACAGGCATCCACAGGAAAGATTTTATAAAAAAGCAATATTTATTTTTTTTATTAAAAAACAATATTTATTTTAATAGACAAAGCAATGGAGTCCGAGTTGATTCATTGACAGCAGTGATTGTTCTATATATTATTCGATTTATTATAAAATATTCTGTCCCGGGCACCGCCGGATCCCCTCTAGTATTATTTATAGAATTCTTGAGGAAGGAAATTTTTTAGATTTCAAAAATATGATTATCTGTTCATTCATCATTTGAAAACTATAATAAAATGGAACCAAACTTATACCACACTTTATTTATACCATGTCGGTGGCGAGTTTTTTTCAAAAACAATCAACCTTACTTTTGACCTTTTCAACCTTTTTTTAACCATTACGATTTTTGTATTTCAAAATATAAAAGGGTTTCATTAGTGAAAGCGATTGAAGGACGTACGAGGACCTCTTTACTACTATTATCTTGTTCGATCTACTTTGAGATCATATTTGCCAAATAAATTCAATTTAAAACTAAGGGAAAGTTAATAGTTCAATATAAATAGTTTAATAATTTAATTTAAATAGTTTATTAAAATAATCATTTATTTATTTACTATGATGAACCCGTTTTGCCAGGTCTGGGGAATTTTTTTGTTAACTAAATGCCTCTAAGGAAATTTAAAAAATCTAGTTTTTTATAGAAATTAAATTGTTTTGAATTAAAAAATTAAAATTAATTTGAAGTGTTTTATTACATATACTTCGGGGCAGATCCGAAATGATGATATTTCTATGTCGGGGCATTATGGAAAGAATACCACAAATCTGCTTTAGAATATTCCTATATCGGGGCAGTATGGAATAGCATCCGGGATTGCGACCGATTTTCCCCCGAATCCGTATCAAAATTCATATGCTTAGGGGCAGATCCGAAATAATAACTTAAATGTGTTGAGGCACTACGGAAATTATTTAATAAAAATAATTAATTTTGTTTTACTGAACACCGGGAATTTCATACAGACAGAAATCATAATTCTATTATAAAGATAATTAAATTGCTAAAATGTGATTTATTTTCTGAAAATGAGTAACTATTTATTATTTCATAATCACGATACGTTTTGTTCTTAACAAACATCAAGTTTTAAATTTTAATTATTACAAAATGTAATAAATATATTAAAATTTATTATATTCATTCAAAAAATAAAGTAAATTATACTATATTTTAAATATATGCAAAAAATTACCAATTCGGTATTAAAAATATTAATTTTTGATTATATTTACATTATATTTACATGTATTAATTTGGTTTTATAGTTTATATTTTTTTAAAAATAAATGCTTTTAGTCCTTTTTAGAACGAAACATGACGTGAATTATGAAATAATAAATGATCACTCAAAAGATCTTTATATATATTTAGACAGCGAATACACGAATTCGACAATTTTTTGCCTATTTCGGCATCACACTCACAATATATATATGATTGTACGTATAAAGCACATAATCTGACATATATAATCAGATCAAGTCGAGGTGGTGCAAATGTTGTTCGCTGAATAATGATGCCAACTGTCAACCAAAAATAAATTATTAATGGGTCATATTTCAGTAGATTATCCAAATATCATGGATTCTTTCAACGATTATTTGCGAATGATATCACAAAGTTATCATTTATCATACAGTCTCGCAATGTGCGTTTACGTTCAATGTTAATATGTAACGCATAATTAATAGCTAATATTAAACAATTTGTCCGATTTTAGTCAATCGCTGATAAATTTTCCGAGGAAATAAATCGAGATTCTCTGACTAATGTAAAGAGAACTGTGGTAAACACGACAGAAAGTAGACGCCGTCGAGACAGAATATTACTGTGAGATCATAATAATTGTGGTGATTAATGATTAATATTCACCAAGTACCATTTTAAGCTTAAATGGACCCCCAGAAGACTCAATATGAATTTAATTGCCCATTTTTGATACCTCCAACGAAGAATTTCTTAAGAATGATATTAATCTACAAATGCATTCAAGGAATATCGATTACTGCTAGATAACGACCACAAACATAATGCGAACAAATATTGGATTTTTCCACATAGTTGCACGTGTTATCTGTACTTATTCAACAATATTCCCTAAAAAATAGTATTAAATACTTCATATTCCTTGTGGATTACGTCAGATGATCGTGATTTTGAATTTCGTTTTTAAAATGATAAAAACTCTAACGGAGACCATAATGAGCTAATAAGATATATCTCTAAGATATGCTCAAAAAAGGCAATATTAACCATCGAGGGACTAAGCGAACATTCGGCTTCTGAGTCCATATGGTCCATCTACATTCACCATTTATTTACGAAATGATAGAATGGCATGTCAATGATTTGGTCAATTCTCTAGTCATGTACATTCCTGAACCGTTCAATGCTATTATGTGAATAATGCATTAATTCAATGCTTGACCCTAACTGATTCTGCATTCTTTCTTTGTAGCACTAACAATAATTAAATAACATAAACATGTCGTATTACAAAAATGGTTCTATGACTTCTAATTACGGGTAGGAGGTTTTGTAAAGTTTGTAAAGTTCAGTCTTCAATGATGCGAATTGGGGAATATAAACAATAATAAAAGAATGTTGTTTTCATCCTACTTTGCAAACTGAATATTAGAATTTAACATGGTGTTTGATGGAAATATGAATGTGGAAATGCGGCTGTGAAGTCGATGACATTTAGCAAATCAATTCTATATAATTATTTCTATATATTTCATTCTATATAATTATTTAATTTTTCGCAATTTTAGAATATTGTCATGATCGATAATTTTCAGATACATTGATAGAGTCTGCAGTTAGATCATGATTTGCTAGGATAAATATTGTAAGATGATCATCTGTTATTTATATGGGCCTGATCCGAGATTCGTTAGCACCCCCTCCCACCAATGGCAATACGAGTCGTGCACTTTGTTTACTCCCATAACCAATTCTGGCTCTAACCCTTCCCTATATAGACCAAATGCCTCGTTAATAAAATAAAAATTATCATTAAGTTTTGTATTTATTAAAAATCTTCCATCAAAAGTTGTTTAATAAAATTTAAGAACGGGATATTGACAACATAAGATGGAGATGTAGAAATAAACTGGGTCACGTGTGATTGGTTGTTCCTTGAAAGTAGCTAGGTGCTTATCCGACGGTTGATTCTGCTCAGAATGGCCCTGATTAAAAATAGTTCAAAGTTCAGTGATGCCGACTCGATTCGTGAAAAACAACCTGCCACGACCGTTGTCAGCTCCGGAGAAAAATTTGATCTCGATGTCAAATTAAGATAGGTCTGTCTCTGTTGACGTAGTGATAGGTCTTTCCCTTGGAAGATTTGGAGTAGCGGTTTGTGGTCCATGTATATTGTTGTCGATCGGCCAATCGACAAATGTTCGAAATGTTTGACCGTCTGGAACAAACTGAGGAGTTCTCTATTGAAGGTAGAATACTTTGTTTGAGTGAGCGAGAGCTTCTGTGAATAAAATTCCATAGATTCAGGAATGTTATCGCGCGTTTGCATCATAACTGCTCCAATTGTGATGTTAGATGCATCCGTTATTAGCGTGATTGGTAAAGAGCCGTTTGGATAACGAAGAGAAGTGGCCTGTGTGATGTCCAATTTAATCTGCTTCTTTGGACCAGGATAATTGTTGCTTTTTCGGTCCAAATGACATGTCCGTGAGCGGAATCAGTGTCGCTGAGATATTTTCAATGAATCTGCGATTGCAATTGACCATCCATAGAAAGCTACGCAAAGCAGTTACTATTGTTGGTTGATGAAAGTCCGTTATGGTCTTGATGCGCTATGGTAATGGACTGATGTCGTCTTCAGATAGAGTTGGTCCAAGGAATTCGACACTTGACTAGAAAAACTTCTATTTTTCGAGCTTCAGTATCAAATAAAGTGCATATAGTATGTTCTTAATGGGTGGCATTGTTTGTTGCTGAGATGACTATTTCATCGATATAAGCTGTCGAGTTCGGTAAGCCATTGAGGACGATATCGGTGTGCCTCGGAAATGTCTGGGAGGCGTTTTGAAGACCAAATGATATTCAAAGAGGTCAAATGGCGTGATAATGGCTGATTTTGGTATGGAATCCTCCTCAACCGTGCACCAAATTTTTAAAAAAGGATAAAATTTATTTAATGATATTTATTAAATTAAAATGCAATAATTAATCCAATTATTTAGATCACCAGTTGCGAGGAAACAACTAAAATGTGAACGTAGACTGATAAAAATAAAATCGGATCAAAACATGTGATATCGGGTGTCAAATTCTGCCCTTGGAAAGTAAATTGAATTAGGGGCCACCACATGTTCATAAAGCATAAAATAGAAGCGTAAATTTGTTTGGTCTTTTGAATGTTAAAATTTCATCTTAAATAGAATGATTCGCTAATTTAAAGTGAGTTGCAGAACTAAAATCAGTTGCAAATTACTGATTTTGTAGGGTGAATATATAAAATGACATTATCAGTGAGGAGAATGAACTGGATCAACCTTCGATAATTAGTGTTCGACTATCTCTAGTTTCTTTCCTTCATAATATCGACTAAATCAACAAACAGTCTCCTGGGAAGAAATAATTACTTCACTCAATATTATGTTCCCCAAATCAAATTGTACTTTTAATATCGACAAATATTTCCTGCTTATCGCACTTGTAAATAAACAAATAAAACTAATCAATTTATCGAATAATAAATACAGTATAATACTTTGTGTTTATTAATTTTTATTTAATATTACCCTGTTTTATGGTTATAAGGTACACTGCTTACTTAGGTGCCCCCTTATTAAATTTTTTTGGCCCCTGAAATTTTATGTTTTTTCTTCTAAGGTGCCATCTTATTATATGTTTTTATACTTTTTTAAATTTTTCTGCTGCTGGACATCGAACTGCTGAAGTCAAATCTATATTTGTTGCAAAAGGAACCTTAATGGCCATGATTCCAGATGGATTAACGAAAAAATTACAAGTTTTGGATATCAGTGTCAACAAATCATTTAAAGCTCATTTACGTCGTCAATTGGAAAATTGGATGAAAAATGAATTGGTTATAAGCAATATACGAAATCAGGAAATTTGAAGAGAGCTTCATGCGAAGAGATTTGTGAATGGATATCAGAGTCGTGCGATTCAGTTCCAGTTTCTGCCATCAAAAATGGCTTCAAGAAAACCACAATCAATTTTTATCCGAATGAACACGAAGACGTTGAAGATGTAGTTATTGAGGAAAGCGATGAAGAATCTGAAGAATCTAAAGATGAGGTAGATGAAGATCAAGGTATTCATGAGCAGCTCATTGATATTTGGTTAGATGAAAATAATTTTAGTAGCGACGATGAAGATTATGATGATTAAAAAGTATAATTGAAAAACATGGAATTTTTTAAAATTTTTGTTTCGTTTTACTAAGGTGCCACTTTTAACTAAGGTTCCACTGTTTACTAAGGTGCTTTCGGTTTATAATATCGACTTTTGTCAATTTTGTCTTAAAATCTACTAAGGTGCCACCATATAACCATAAAACAGGGTAGTTTAATTTAATATAATTTACCACTGATTAAAATTCCTATAAATTTGCCCCATGATCATTGCATTTATAATAAATAATCCATAAAAATGTACAAATCTCAGATATTGAAATCCTAATGAAAACTGAATATGGTTATTCGCTTTTGAATAAGACCCCTTCCCTTTTTGATCAAAGCATTTTTCCAAAAGAGTGGTTTATACCTAATCGAAGCCCAAACCAAAAGCAGTGTTATCCCAAGAAAAAGGATATTTAGATTGTGAGATACTTGGGAAGCTTTTTTAATTAAAGCTAAAAAAAGAAAGACATTTTAAATTAATTTATTTAAAGTATATTTTGAGGTATATTTTTGGAATATATTCTAGAGTATAAGTAAATATTAAAACAGAAATGTTTGAATTTTTAAATTAATAAATGTATTAAATTAAATAGATTTAAAAACGAATTAAATTTATAGTTGATGAATTAAATAGTTTGGAAAACAAATTAAATATATCATTTTAAGAATAGTTAAACAGAATTTAATCAAGTTTTACAAAGTACAATTACAATAGGAAGAAAAATAAATATCATAATAGATATTAAAATTAACGAAATTTAATAAAATTTTCATTTAAAAAGGACAATATTTAAAAAAATACAAAAATAAATACGAAGTTAATATATAAACTGTTTGAAAATAGTTTATAATTTAAATAGTTTTTAAATTCAAAAATTTTATAAAATTAAAGATATACCATTTTCTTGTTCAAATTGGACAAATATTTTTTAATATACTTTTTTTGAAGAAAGAAAATTGCAATTTATAATTTATTTATGAACGTAAGGTGTTCCAGCTGCCGAATTCGTACTATTTCTGGCCATATATCTAAAGTATCCGAAACAGTTATTTTCTGCTATTTGACTAATTTCATTCATATTCATTTCAGGCAAATTAATGTTAATATTCTTAGCCAATTTATCTCGAAGACTAGATTTTATTTTTGATAAGAAAATACGTTTTGTGATTTAATAACTACTTTGAATCTAACTTTTCAAAGATTTATTATATTGACAAATCTTCTTTTAATCTTCATATGGAACGTTCATATGGGAGATCCAAAAAAGGAACAAGAGTTAATTCCTTGGTGCCTACAACTCGAGGTAGATCAATATCATTGATTGCTGCTATGTCAATGAAGAAAATGAGTTATTGTAAAGTGATTAGCAATACCACAGTAAATTCTAATGTTTTTGAAGAGTATTTAGAAGAGCTCTGCAATCATGTTTTAAATGTTGAGAAAAAACATAATGCATTTTTATATTGGACAATGCAAGAGTTCATTCCCAGCAAAAATTGCAAAGTAAAACGGAAAAATATCATTTCACATTCCAATTTCTTCTTATTCATATATATTGAATCCGATTGAAAATGTATTTTCAAAAATAAAATCTGGTAATCGAACTCACTTGATTAATAATATTAACATTAATTTGGCTGAAATGATTATGAATGAAATTAGTCAAATAACAGAAAGTGACCGTTTGGGATACTTTAGATATATGACCAGAAAGAAATATTACGAATTCGGCAGCTGGAACACCTTACGTTCATAAATAAATTATTAATTGCAATTTCCTTTCTTTAAAAAAAGTATATTAAGAAATATTTGTCCAATTTGAAAAAATTTTTGTCCAATTTGAACAAGAAAATTGTATAATACAAAATTTCGAAAATAATAAATCTGTATGTACAATTTATATGTACAATTATATTTTATATTTTATATTTTATTTTTATACGTACAATTATGTTAATTTTATTGGTGTGCAAGAAAAATTTGAAAATCGTTCCTCAGAACTTTAATTAGGAAAACTTGTTTGAATAATGTTTATATTGTTGTTATTAAATAAAAGTTTCCAAAATGTTTGAATTTTCATCTGAAAATACCGAGCCTTAATATTTACTAGTCTGGGATGAAAACGAATGATTGCCGAAGCAAGATTACTTGTACAATTGAATAAAGTGTGAAATATCAAAAATAAAAGTAGTTAATATGAATAGAAACCCACCATCAAAGAATTGACAGCATAGGCGATGCAATGACTGTTATTTGAATGAGCTTCTAGTTCGACATGATAAAAACTGGAATCCAATCGAGCAAGTTTAGGTAAAGCGTACGCTATAAATGTGAATAATAAATATGCGACTTTATAATCTTGATCTGCTCCTGATCCAACAGAGGCAGCAGGAGAATTGGCCGATTGAGCAGCTTGTATTCGTCGTCTATTTTCAATGGCCGAACACAAATTCGAATCCAGCTAACAAAGAAAACATATATTTCTTTATACAGGTGTACTTTCGAAAAACTACCGAGCATCTGAGACCCATCGACAAGCAAAGATCATTGATTATCAATTGTTCGTTGACTTTGGAATATATCAAACTGCGATCGGTCTGAGACAATTCCTGGTGAGATTGAAACTGAAGGATTTGCATTTCTTCTTTGCTCTTATATTCTTGTTGAATATCTTTCACTGTGTTGTATAAAAATGGAATTCTCATCTAGTGGAAATGGCAGAATTAAAACAGAAATACAAATCACTAAATATTAATCACTCAATAGTCGTAAAAGTAAATATTGATTGGAAAACAAGTTCTTAAATCAAATATGACAACAAATCTCAGTAATGATACTGCGGTTATAAAAGACCACCGGCCTTCATATATTACATAGTATGGGTTTAATAAATCCAGCTCTAGTCAATTAAATTCAAGCAGGATATTCCTCAATTCTACAACTATTTTTATAAATTAATAATCAAAAATATATTAACTGAATGGGAACTGAAATGGCTCCAGCAGAATCTACACCTGCTCAGTCAATGTTTGACTCAAAGGATCGCAATTCTCAGCTGCTTGTAAATTTAGTTGAAACGAACACAAATCAGTGGCCGAGAAATTTCAGTTGTTTTTTAAAAACGACGCAGATGAATATCTGATGGTCTTTATCTCCAGTACAACAAAGCGAGGCTCAAGTAATAAAGATTACACGCTCTCGAACATCCACCGTACACTCCCTTTGATTTTTACCTCTTTCGACCTATGAAATCTGCATTAGAAGGAAATGGTTACACTTGTTATTCTGATGTGGTACACAACATACAACAATCGACCAATTCGAAGCAGGCGCGAAGCCACAGAGACGGAGACAGTGGTTAATAAATCAAAATGGTAACTTTCTTTAACATGGGAGTGAGGATAATTAAATGAATTGTTAATAATCATTTGATAATATCATTTCAACATAAACTTTTGAGCCAAACCTGTAGTTTTTGAGGCATAGATCGTTCGGTTCTCATTTAATAATTTCTTTCGTATTTTCTTAGCTTGGAAGCATGTAAGTACTCTACTTTCAGACCGATAATTAGGGATTATGTACTGGGACTGGTCTTTTATATTGTCACAACTATAACTGATAGTATCTTATAAAATTTTAATATTCTGTCAACATCGAAATTTGTCAAACAACTGATTCGCGTAAATTTTGCACCTCCAATCACGGATATTGCTCTGGATGTTTTTAAATATTAAAAAATATGTAATGAACTAAGAAATAAGTAATGAAATTTGTAGATGAACATCGTTTTAGACATCAAACGATATTGAAAGATCAATTTAATGTGGACATAGTAAAATATTGTTGAGTACAAAAAGGAAATTATTGAAGATATTGGAAGATTCCTGGGTTTCTTTATGTTTGGAATATTTGCTTCAGTATAGGTACAGGTGTATTAATTGTTTTTAAGTTGTACAAACAATTCTTATTATGAACTGAATTCAATTCTATTTATCTTAACTCTACATTTTATTCAAATATTTCAATTTTTATCTACAAAAAGTAAAGTTTATTCCTCATTCCCGAAATCTGGAAAGCTTGCTTGAATTAAATCATAAAATATGTATTATTTCCTAATAGAATGATAGTTACATGTTGAAAAAAAGATTGAATTGATAAAATAATTGATACAATAAAGCAGGAAGATCAATAATGGAAGGACGTTCGTAGAAAACGAATATTGTTTGGGTTAATTGGAAAGCATGATTGATAGATTGACGGAAGACTACGTCCATTCTGGTGCTACCATTCTACAACTATAATTCCCCTTCAATAGATTGTGGAATTGATTAATGAGTTTGAATTAACTAGCGAATCTGGGGAATATTCACCGAAAAAATATATTATTATGAATAATAATATTATATTTCCTCAATCACGACAAATCCCTAATTGGAAATATTTAATATTTATAATATACATTGTGTATCTAAAGTTGTTAGTCAAACTTAAAAAGTTATTAAGTATAAAAAAACATGTTCTTAACTATTGTCTTCAAAGTTAGCTTTTGAGATAAACGGGTGTTCTTTATTATATTCTAATATCAAATAAAATTGTTTGATATACGTGACGAGATCCGGAGATCCATTTATCATTTGGTGCTCTAAAATCTGTGGAATTTCGTTCCTTTTGATGAAGCACAATATTTGAAAGACCTTTGGAATATTTTTATTTTGTAAATACCTTAAACACAAGATGATATTTAGGTACAAAGTCAATATCCATATGGGAAATATGGTTACCCCACAAATGCACGCACGACAAAAGGAGATTGCGTAAATGTTTTTCAAATTTTTTATTATTAATTCGTTAATGCTAAAAATATTTTTGAAATATAAATTTAATAAATATTTTTGAAAGTTATTCAGTTGAGTGTTGGCATAACGCATTTCAGTCATCTGTTGCTTGTCATCATCCTACGTTGGTCGATCATTTCCGTCGTGAACAGGACTTGACAGAGCAAGCTATAAGTCGTTTATTTAGTGGAATTTACATTGAGTCTTTTGGATAATTGTTAAAGTGAAAATAAATTTGTTTTTTTATCTTTTGGTCCATTATATTAAATTTATATTTCAAAAAATATTTTTAGCATTAACGAATTAATAATAAAAAATTTCAAAAACATATTTGCGATCCCCTTTTAACGCATTTGTCGGGGTATCGGGAAATATTCTTCCGTTTTTGATATATATATATATATATATATATATATAT
>MQRK01168043.1:5001-18305 GCA_001938485.1 Girardia tigrina | reverse complement strand
AATATTATCATATCACATTGTATATTTTCTAACTTGCACTTGATATGCTATCACTTGAGCATTTGTTATCAGTTATCACCACTACTATTGATGTCACACACTCACCCAACGTACGATGTGACATTGGCTACAATATCAACCTTATGCGAGGCTAGCCATCAACCACGCCCAGCAGTGAAATTATAGTGTTATTTTATTGTGTCTGCATTTAAAGTGTGTGTGCGTGTGCGTGCATATATGCATTGAATGTTGTCTCTTTAATACTCACACAATGTTAGGTGACAATGTTGCAGCCACGGTGAGTATACCAACCCCCCTTTTGACACACGCTACCCTCACTCTTTTCTTTGTAACCAATACCAATAAGAGGCTCTCATGTTACAAAATACCTGCTTCTCTATTTGTCAGCTGTGCATACTCTGTCGTCTGTCCCCGCGGTTCTGCACTAACTCCATAATATAATTACATATTTTTTGTACGTCCATATATGGCAGGGGCCCCTGAAGGCTCGGGGCCCATGGCATTTGTCCACCCATGACCCTGAAGCGCTACGCCACTGGATGTAAGTCAGTTAAAATTGGAATTAAGTGTACATTCGATAAGTAATCAATCGATAATAAACGAGAAAAACAATAAAGATAATAGTATGGAAAATAGCGCAAGAAGAAACGATGAAATGATATTGATGGAAGAAGATTCGATGGACAAACAACCGCCAGACGACAGCGCAATTATCGGATTCGAGAATAACAAAGAAAGCGTAACATACTTAAACCGAGCACGGAAAACGGTCCTCCTTGTGACCACAATTTTTGATTGTTGGTGGTTCAGTGAGGACAAGGATACCGATCCCTAAATTTTAATCGATAACTATACGGGACTGACCAAAGTACAGCTTGTCAATAAGCTCAGAAAAATTCAAGCATATTCAGAAACAACAATGCTACCAGTTCCAATCAAGGATTCTGGTAACGCATTATTGAATAATAACTATTTTATAAACTTATTTCGTTGTAAAATAATTTTAAAAAATTGCACTCCCTTATTATATATTCCGAAAACCTGTAAATATTCTTGTACAACACAACTTACCCTTATTGATCTTTCGACCCTAACATTCACTTTTCCTTTTAACTTTAATAATAAGTTTTTTACTATAAATATGATCGGTTCTACACCCTCGAAAAACTTGCATGTGAGAGTAAAATCTTATATTAAAGTTCCAAACCAAGTCACACTCTTTATGGACATATCAGAAGTAGTTATACCGGACAATAATGACGAATTATCAAGTTTAATTTCGTCTAGAAGATACATATTAACAGTAACTACTCGGAGGGGACCAAAAAATGATTAGACAAACAGTGGGGATAATTGCACACTTTTTACCACAACATCAACACCCTCGACATCAGAACATATACAGTCGAAAAATACAGTCGTACCTCCATGCATTAAATTCTATTTAGATGCCGATAATAGTGCCGTTTCTTAGTTAGCTATACATCAGCAATGGTTAAAGACAGCCGGTTGCATAACCCAATCAACACGGGCACATAATTTACTCCCTCATATTCCAACGGATTATTGTAAGAATATAAATAATATATTGGATATCCTCATTCCTAGCTCGTTGAAACGATGCGGCTGCCTTCTTCAAACTAAAAGGCATACGAATAAACTCGAAGAGTCCAAAAGGTTTAGTAACTGCCGTCTTACAAATGTCTTCTTTTGACATAGGAATTTGATAGTACGCTTGAACCAAATCAATTTTACTGAAGATTTTTGCGTCCGCCAGTCGACTATGGACATCCTTTATTAAAGGAAGAGGATATTCGTCCTTCAAAGTTATCGTATTAAGCCTATGATATTTCCAACAACAACGCCAATCACCATTCGCTTTTTTTTCATAAGCAACGCTGAAGACCAGTGGGGAGATCAACTTCTTATAATTTTGCGGGCTTACAAGTCTCGAAAGATTTCTTTGGCGGCTTCAAGTTTATCTGGCGGTAAACATCGAACACGAGAATGTACTGGTAAACTATTCGTAATAATGTTGTGAGCAACACAACTGGAACCTTCAAAGTCAGTAAACAAGTTGAATACCTTTGGGAAGGTTTGTCAAGAGTCGTTGAACAAAAACAATTCAGTGGCCCTTTCGATAGAATCCTCAGAAATATTGCTAGTTAGAACGTAATTTGTGGAAACCAAGTTGATAGAATAATTTACAGTATCGGAAGGGTTTGTGGAAGAAGGAAGATCTACTAGAGTTTTTAGAGTGAAACTTTTTTTTAATTTTCCAGAATTAAAGAAAACATAGCTTTGAGTGGGAGTTTTTTTATTTCTAATTTGGAGACACGATTTATTATTGATATTATAGTGAGAAATAACTGGAGGGGATGAATCCTGATTAAGCCTTATGGATTTATTTTGACAATCAACTAACAGATTATAGTCGGCCAAAAAATCTGCGCCGATGATGTAATGAGATACGCTGGCCACGACGAAATACCACTGGAATAAATTATCGCCAATATTCAGTGTAAGTCGAATACGACCGTAAGAACGGATGACAGAACCATTAGCAGCTGTTAAATTATTTTTAGGTTTATTTAAAAAAATATTTCGGATTAACGAAATTTAATGGAACTATGGATAACGAAGGCCCAGAATCAGCAAGAAAACTTGAACTAAAATTACTCGGATGCACCGAGAAAACTGAAAAGACACCATCCACTAACGGTGCATGGGTGAATGGTGTAAACCGTTTAAACTACTACCCTTAAAAGAACAGGGTTCAATACATTTCAAAGCTCGTTGTCCAAAGTTCTTGTTGTAGTAACACAGATCGAACTCGTTTCTTCCAGATGAATTCTTTTTAGACTCGGTTTCTTTAAAAGATTTTACCACATTGGAGAATTCGGATTTTAAATCGACTATCATTTTACGTACCCTGAAATCTCGTTATAAGCCTTAGGCTTAGTAGAGAAAAAAAGTTTTTTTTCAGTTTGGTACAGGCTTAGTAAAAAATAGAGGCTTAGTATCAAGTAGAGGCTTAGTAAAAAAATTAGAAAAATTAATTAAATTTTTTTTTTATTTTAATATAAAAACTTAAATCTGACCTTTATCATCATCTTCTTCACCACTTCCAAAGTTTCTCTCATCCGTTAAAATGTCAATGAGTTGATCACGAATTTCTTCATCATTAGTTTCCATGTCATCATCGTTATCATCTGGTTCTTCTTCGGAGACGTGATCAATTTCTTCTTCATAATCACCGTAGAATTTGATTGTTGTCTTTTTGAAACTACTTGTAATTGTTGAGACTGAAACTTCATTCCATGTTTCTGAAATCCATTTTTTAATTTCTTCGTATGATACGCGCTTTAAATTTCCAGATTTTGTATATTTTTTTAACCGTTTATGAGCCAATTTTCCCACCTGCTTCGAAGACGTGATTTGAACGATTTATTGACACTGATATATAAGACTTGTAGTTTTTTAGTTAGACCTCCTGGAATCATAGCCATCAAAGTACCACTGCGATAAAGATTTTAGATAAAAATTCAGGTAGCGGCTTAGTAAAGAAATTAGAAAAATTATGATGACCGAAATTATTTACTAAGCCTCGGGCGTAGTAACTAGTAGAGGCACATAACGAGATTTCAGGGTAACTCTAAATTCTCTGCTCTGATAGTTTCGAATTGTTCAATACGAGATAATTCAAACGGGCTTCGTGTGGTTACATTAACCCCTGAAGTATTTCTTATAGCATTGATTTCAGAAGAATCAGATTACAACATTCTATCAGCAATCTCAGCTAAACGATTAAGGTCCTGATTTTCTACCGAATTTAAGACTAACTTTATGGTAGAAGGGAGAGCTTTAAAGAATAAATGTTTTATTAAATTAATTGATTCACCACAATCAGCTAACTTTAATTTTGACTGTAGATCACGGAGAAATTCTGATGGAGATCTATCACCGAGATGTTGGTCAGATAAACATGAGCTTAAAATTTTTTCAGATCCATTAGGATAAATCTTATGTAAAAATTCTTAAGTTGATTTATAATGTTAAGCTACATCTTCTTGAAAAACTCCAATCAAAATCACATTCTCTACAGATTGATGAGTCAATTATCCCAGGCAACTCTGCTCTAGTACTTGGTTATGTGAGATTTTTTGATGAAAATTTTAGCTTAAAAGAAGAGCTGTTGTTTGCTGAAACACTAACCGCCAATACTAAATGAGAAACTGTATTTAATCTGGTGAAAACATTTTTCATTAAAAATGATATTCCCTTAATGAACATAATTGCTTGTGCAACAGATGGTGCACCATCTATGACTGGCCGTTATCGCGGTTTTATAACCTATTTAGAAAGGGAAGTTCCAGACATTTTTACAATTCATTGTGTGATTCATAGACAGCATCTTGTTGCTAAAAATCTTAATCCACAGTTGCATGATTCCTTAAACATAGTCATCAAAGTTGTGAACAAAATCAAAATTCATCCCAAGAGGGAGTGAATTTTTCATCAGTTTTGTGGGAAACATGACAAAATAAGCTTTTATTGCATACTGATGTACGATGGCTTTCTAAAGAAAATTTTCTATATCGGTTTATTGAGTTGCTTGACAGTATTCCGGAATTCATTAAAGAAGAGAATAATTTGGACTTTTGCAATGAGTTTGTGTTTGCAAGAATGATGTATTTACTTGACTCGACAATATCAAAAGTTTAATGTAATGAACTTGTAACTTCAGGAAAAGATGATAACACGTATTGATTGCAAACGAATCATTGTTACATTCACCAAGAAGCTTGATTTATTTTGTCAGAAGATTCTTAGAAAGGAATTCTACAATTTCCCTGAGTTTGCTTCTTTAATAAACGAATTGTTGCTAAAATATGTTGAACGCTATGGTAATCATTTGCTGGAATTAAAGAAAGGAAACTCGCTTGCATGATATTATTGCAATGAAGATTGAATCATGGAATCAGGTAAAAATTAATAATGATAAAATTGAACAACAGGAGGAGTTGCTAGAATTAAAGAATGGTGAAAGGCGTCAAATGAATTTCAGCAATGTAAAACTGATGAATTTATGGCAACAATCAAGAATGACAACTCTGTATCTTCGATTATGGTCTCAGATGCATTTTTTATTACTTGTATTTCCCTCAACGTATCTAGTGGAGGTATTTAACACTGTAATGAATCTGTTGAACAGAAAAAGAAATCGTTTGGATATTATTAACCGAGGAGATCTTCGTCTTGTATTGACACAGTTGAAGCCAGATATAGATAACCTTGTCCAAAAACATCAGGCTCAGGGTTCTCATTAAGTAATGTATAAAGTTCTGTATAAGTTACAAAATAAAAAATATTTTTTTAAAAATTGTAAATATCACTTTATTTTCATTTTTAAAGTTTATAATATAAATAAAATTCGTTCAAAATTTATTTGGGAAAAGGGGGGCACTGGTAAATTAACGTTTCCAAAATTTATAAAAAGGGGTTGCCACATGAAAAAAGGTTGAGAACCACTGTTGTAGAGCATCTACTGAAACTAAGTTACATGTATTCTGTCTGTGCAAAAGAAATAGTCGTTTAGTAATCAGTCAGCACAACGCAGTGATGACAATTATAACAGAAGCGCTTCTTGTAGAAAGTCTATCATAAAAATCAAGAAGGATCGAGAATCCGAATGGTCATCTACGAAAAGCTGAATTGATCTCCAAATTGAAAATAAGGGTTCAAAAGAGATTTGGCTAATAGATGTCAAAACACCTTATGATATGACGAAGCTGCTCGATGATGCTCGGACAGAAAATGAAAAGAAATATGAAATTCTGAAACGTGAAACAATACAGTACAAATGAAATTGGACAGTGCGACTAGGAACAATCGTCATCGAGTGCCTAGGATCCTAGCCGGAACAAAACGATAAAGAGCTGTTATCTATGAAATTATCAAGCGCAACGACGAGAAACATGAAGCGTACGTGTGTGATATCAAATGTCAAGTATTGCTGTAGCACGTGGAATACACACAACACTGGTCAGTGGAATCAGCTAGATTAAAAGTGAAAAAATGTTCCGAAGCGACTGAAGAAGCCTTCTGAGCGACTCTAGTTGTGGCTGATGCAGTTGCCGATTAAACTTCTAAAATGTTTTATCAATAAAAGTTGTGTTTTTTGTATTATTTCATCAGTGCGGTAACCTCACAGCAAACAGCCGAGCAATCTATTATGTAAGCCTTCATACATTAGACAAGTACAGACTGAACACCAGATGTAATACACTATCTTGAAGCGGCTGACACTAAAAATTATAATCAATAAATCAATCATAATGATAAACATACTTAGAAACATTAGGCAATACACACTACAGCTAGTGTCAGCAACAAATCCATGACTTTCAGAGAACAAATATTCAACAAAAGTCATTCGATGCCATCGCATTTTAGGAAAAATTGCATGTATACCATATGTTGATAGGGTAAAAATATTTAAGACAGGTATCGACTACATTGTAATAAATAATTAATAATTTTCCTAATTAATAATTAGGAAAATTATTGAAATTGATTTTTATGGATTTTAATTAACAGTTAGAAAATTGTTTAATAATGAATAAATTTATTTCGTTCGTGGATTTATTATTTCGGTAGATTGAGGATATCTTCTGTCCATTGCATTGAAAAATTCACTATATAAAGTAGTGCAATTGGTGACAAAAACACCAAGAAGTTTTTAATTAGAGTTTGCGAACAAGAACAATAATTTTTGAAACAGAGTTTGATAAAAAAATTTGAAGTATAAAAATTGAACAACAAATACTTTGAACATAGAAACTACGAATTTTGGAGTAACAATTCTCGACGAAGTTTTATTTTTATCGATGTTTTGAAAATGATCGAATCGAATTGCCTGAAGATGTATAATCATTTTTAGGGAGAACCAATTCTAACCGAACTATCCGATCGAAACATTCGCCAATTTCCGTTTAATTTCAAACAAAAGTATGATGCGGTTGCTACATTACACCCTATTGTTCATAATTTCTCACTACTATAAATATATTTCACTGATGGTTTATATAAGTACAATATCAAATATATTTTCATAAAATAGCAATAACTTTGATTTATTAAATATTCATTATAATTGTTGTTATTTATTTTAATCATTGAATTAATGATCGTATTCAGCTTTACGATATTGGATCACTTAATTCTAAATTAAATATTATATAAATTTGATAATTCTATGTTTCATTATAAATTATATTTAATATATTGGTTTTCAAGGAAGAAATATCAATAGTTTCGATAAATAACTGATTTGCTAAGATTTAGTTATCAAAATCAGTCTTATAATATTGTACAGCCTTTTTAACACACTACCGAATTTAGAGTAGAACTGATTGGAATTACAATATGTAACAAATATTACAGTAATTTTTATACACCAGATTTTGTAAAATTATTGAGTAGTACACTCAATAATACAGTTTTAGGATTAGTGTTAGATATGATTTACTCTGATTTAGGAGAAAATCATCAGTTGTATGGTCGATCGACAAATAGATGTCGGTTACAAAACCAGATAAAGCCTTCAACAGTATTATTGACTGGCGCCCTAGGAGTAGCAAAAAGATAGTGTTGCTATTCGTACAATTCCAGCCATAGTACACTAGCATACCAGAACAAAAGTGTTAATATCAATAAAAAACCACTGTCTTTGTTTGAAATATAAACTGAATCCTAAAAAAAGTGAAGTAAAACCTTATTAAATTAAAATCGATTGAAAACCAGCCCATTCAATACAATTTGATGTAAATATTAACCTTACCATTCGCACGCTGAATTGATCTATCTGAATTTATGCGTGCTATAGTTCTGTAAATCCTAAGGCGGTCAAAGCTCTACACTGTGTGCAGATGTATACTATTGAGACACGTCTCACTGTAGATTTAGGAGATTGTGATGGAGTTGAAGTATTTAAATTATCGAATGATTGCCATTTTTAACGACTGAGGACTCAGAGCTATGGTAAGTGCCATCTGATTTTTGTTTTAAAATGATTTTGTCCTTAACTTTAAGTTATTGTATATTTAAATAAAAAGCTTTCTCCTAAAATATCACCTTAGATTAAAATTTAATATAAAACACAACACTTTATACATAAAGTTGTGTCTTATTCCATAAATGAATATTTGCGATTTTATCAATCAAGATATATATCAAGATATAAAAAATTAATTTTCCTAAGTAACATCTCAAAGAAAATTTAAACCTGGAAGAGTTAATATTTTTAGAGTTTCTTGGAACATTTTTGTGTGGATTATATTTATACCAAAATTTTATAATTCAAAGAATTGTTTCCGTATCAATATTTTGCTTTTGAATAACTTTTGTGATCTATTTAATTAAAATACATTTATAAAAATTCAGTTTTATTTAACTAACAATCGATTATATATGCCATATATAAATATTAATTTTCTATACTCATTTATATTTTGTTATTAATTACTATTTATAAAATGTAAAAAAAATGTGACAAAAAATGCATCTGATCAATAAAAAGTTTAACTAAACAATTCAAATGAAATTAAAATCACAAATTCATTTTGTTTTAATATATTAAAATTAAAGGTTAAAATATGAGATTCAATTAAATTTATGTAAACAATGGATGATGTATTATCCCCTATCGCTAAACTTGAAATCGATGAGTATAGTGAACCGTTCTATAATTCTTGCAAAAATTACGATTTAAACGACGAATTAAATGGAAATATTCCCGAAAATATTTGTAAAATCAATTTCGGAAATTTGAAACACCAATCGCTGCAAGCGTCTCTTGAAAATTTGGTCAATAATTTTGATTCTGTCATTTCTGAGTGTTTCAGTAGTGATGACAATATCGATTCTTTTTCTCCTATACCCGATAAATACAATACATCAGCAGATTTAGTCGACAAAAACCAGTTAGAGAATTAATTATAGAGAATTGTTAAATAATTCGAATAAATAACAGACGACTACTTGTTTTTTTATTTCCTTCTTCAGATTATGGTTATCATTAACCGGCTCAGTTAATAAACCGTTGAATTTGGATTGGAAAACGTTTCAATCATTTGAAGAATTCCGACAGGCCATTCATATTCACGAGGACGAGGTAATATTTTTGTGTATGCACTTGATTGACATGTATTTGACTGGTTTATCTTCATATTTGTTTGGTGTTTGTATAATTTACCGCGGAAAAAAAATTAAAAAAACAGTAAAAAAATAACGTTTCTGTAAAAAATATTTTTTTTATTTGCAAATTGGTCCAACAATTTGAAGTGGAATGTGTCCCAGCAGTCAGATGGATATACCGTTGGGATGACAAAATAATTATATAATTATTTTTATACAACATATATT
This sequence comes from Girardia tigrina, assembly GCA_001938485.1. Classification (NCBI taxonomy): domain Eukaryota; kingdom Metazoa; phylum Platyhelminthes; order Tricladida; family Dugesiidae; genus Girardia; species Girardia tigrina. The sequence goes on along the minus strand of MQRK01168043.1, from coordinate 8,858 downwards.
TTTAATAATATAATTTGTTTATTTATTTGCAATCATTTTTCGTTATAAATATCTATTCATAGTAAAAAGAACTAGTTTCGAGAAATGACTTTATTACTTAGTAAAGTTCGCAATTTTTACAATTTCATACTCATTGTTTTCTTTCAGACCTTCTTGAATTGATGTTATACTTACTTTTTACATACATCTAATTTTTCAAATATGTCAGAGTTTTAGTAACTCTGATTTATATCAAAATTTGAAAATTTAAAATTTTATGTTTCATATGGTTAAAGAGAGCAATGAATGTATTATTTAATGCTTGAATTAATATTATATTAAAATGAAATAGATTTTATCTCATTCTTATTAAACAATTAAAATTGATCCTTATCAAAATTTATTTGATAATGTTATTTATAAAGAAATATGAAACTATAATTATATCAAACTAAAGTTAATTATTATTAAGTTGAAAATTGAATGATTTTCTCGACTATATTAAAATTAATGTAAATTTTCAAATTGACTTACGGAACTTTATTTTAGACAAATTTAACTTTAGATAATTACTTTACTGCATGTTTCTATAATATTTAATTGGTATTATTTTTCAATTTTATAAGAAATTTATGAAAAAACGAAATCAAATAAAATTCTTTAATTATTTTCTTTAATCATTTTATAGGATGTACTGAATCAAAATCTGGATTTACCCGATGACGAAGAATTAATTACGGCAATGGATCATCATTCATTGGTCACATCTTGTCTCCCATGTGATTTTGAGCCTCTTAAAACCGCTGATGAAGTTATTCAGGAAATAGATAAAATAATGGTATTTTTCAAAAATTGATAAAATCGAGTGAGAAACCTTTCTAGGGGATAAATACGATGGAAATGTCTGTCACCGAATTCAAATCCGATCTTAACTCTGATTTCATCGGAAGTCAAGAAGCAATTTTTTTACGTCAATCTCTTCTCTCTCGTCCCGAAGGATGGATTGAAAGTAAAATTATTTTTTTTTATTTTCACAGAAATATTAAATGACATTTTTTATTTATTAACATATTTTTTGAATATCTTATAATATTTGAATATAATATAAGAATATCTAATTTAGTATTTTAAAAACTTTTTAATCATGTTAATATTTTTTAAGATTGAATTAATTTACTTGGAATGACTTGATCACTTTAGATATTAATTGCTCAAAAGAACCTATGATAAGCATGTGGAAATTTTATAATCTTGAAACACTTCTCCTCAGAGTCATCGGCTTTGTTGATATTTGAGAAAGTTTCACAAACACAATACAAAGAAGGAGAATGTATTAAGATGATGAAAATGTCAGAGTTGCGACTTATTTCTGATACTTTTGGTGTGTATATAGAACAGATTTAAAAACATTTTTCCTAATCTTTTATTTGATCAAATATATACATTATTTCGTAATATAGAGCAACTGTATTTATTATTGTTATATCAATCAAAAGAAATTTCAGTCATGACCAAAGAATATTGAAGTAAAATGATAAAATACTCCCTCTCGACCACTAATTTTTAGTTTTGCATTTTACTAGAAGAATAATTTGTTTATTAAATTAAAAATTATTTATTTATTGTATTCAACGTAAAAAATATCTCTCTTAACAAGTTATTTAGTGTTTTTGAGAAATTATTCAATTTTACATCAATAATAATAATAATTCATATAAAAAATCCAATAAAAATATCATGTTAATGATATTCAATTTTGCTTCAAAAAAGGTCAAAAATTAAAGATTTAAAATCCATTAATCAATGTTATTATCATCGAGTTTATCAGTTATTTTAATAATAATATCTAAGTATTAATTCTGTTTTGTAAATTTTGAGACATAATTAAGAAGGTTTTAGGATTACTCTTAATAATCAATATTTATAATAATTAATTATATTACAGATGTTTATATTTCATGCATGATTGGTTAAAGTAATAAATCTTTTATTAATTTTTATTTATGATCTTTTGATACTTATTCTGATACAAATTTCTTCTTCAGTTTTAATGATCTGGAACTGTAGTCAACATTGTGATTGAACTTTGACAATAAATAACTGACTTTATTGAGATAGCAACTATGCTCACCTTCAAAACCAGTTTTGTATTTGTTTTATTTGTAGGGGGTTACGTTAAGTAAATAAATCTTATTTGATATATCTTTTTCCAAAGACATTTGTTCATTGCTTGATTGAATATTTCTATAATTATTTGCGGGTAGTATTTTGGTATTTTAATATTTTACTTTTATCATTATTAATGACTAATAATTTTTAATATTTTGTAAATCATCCGAATTATATTTAAGTTTTTTTTAAAACTGCTTTTCTATTTAATAATTTCACAAAAATTATCAGAAAACAAAGAACATTAACACATGAAAACAATTTAATACTAAATAAACATGTTTTTTATTGAAATATATGTTCGAAAATCTCTAAAAAATTAAAAAAAAATATTGCTAAGAATAGTAATAAATTACAAATAAGTTTTAATAATATTACATATTATTATAATTAAATTTATTATTATTATCAATATTATTATTACCTGTACTTATCATTAATGTGATTTGTTTCTACTATAATTAGTTGGTATCGAACACGTCGTACGTGTGTGTAGTATAAATAAATGTATAAATAATAAATAAATAATTGTATGATTAATAGATAGAAAAATAAGAATGTTATAAAATCAGAAAATCAAAAATTCATTGAACATAATTAGTGAATTTCAATTATGTGTATTACATACTGATAAAATTAGATTCACAAGTCTAATAAAAAAGAATCTTATAAACTAGCATTCTCCTACACACTTTGCGACTTATTCATTAAATAACTATTGAATAATTAAGAGATAGAATTTCTGTGAAAATATTCTGTTTAGAGAGAGAAATAGGAATTTTTTCTTTCATCCAGTTTTGGATAAAATAATTCAATTTTTGATTTTCTTTAAAACAAAATAAATTATACGTTTATTTGTGTAAGAATGAAACGCTTGTTATTCTTTCCCAAAAATATTGACTTTAGAAATCATTTAAAAATATGAAAGGTAAATAAACTTTAGTAAAATGTTGTTTTAAAAGATTTCAAAATTTTGTCTGACGACAAATTAGACAAAAGTTTGTTATTGTTTATCTTCGTCATCATTATTTCAATTATCTCTATTTAAAAATTTTCAAGTTTAAAGTAACTAGAAAATATTCCTTAAAATTTCAAACTTTTTCATCGTAATTATTAAAATGAGAACTAAAATTTAAATAATGTAATTTTATCATTAAGTTCAAATCACAAATTCTTAAATAAAATTTTTTAAAAATGTCTCAAATGGGCGGAATTATCAAACAAATATTCTGAGTTTGTCAATTCCGAATTGGTGGGATTACGTAGTTGAATGATGTGTTGACAATCCGATACTGTTGAAATCATCGTTTTCTTTTGCACATTTTTTTCTTGAAACCGATTCTCTAACAAATGTCCTGGATCTCAGTTTTCAGGTACATTGAGAGAACTTGAGTTTTTCGAAATATGTATGTTAGAAGACTTCGACACTGTCATAATATTTATTTAAAAGACAATAAAATGAGGAATATCATCAGTATATATATTGATTAATGCCGTCATCAATCTGGGTCAAACATACATCATTCATTTCACCATACACACTATTTTGGTCGTGACCTATTACACAACAATGCAAAGATCACACCTCAAACATTCCATACATAAATTACGCAACATACAATTATTGGTTTTGATAATAATTCTCCTCACATCCCCCTCGGTTTAAATAGTCGTAACCATTCAACGTTTCTTACAATGGTACGCCCCCC
>MQRK01168026.1:20182-36117 GCA_001938485.1 Girardia tigrina | reverse complement strand
ACATTATTTAAACAAATTTACAATTATCACGACATCTTTAGTGTAAATTCTTATCCTCGATATTCATATAATAAAATTGCTTAGTTTTAACTCATTATAACCTAATTTTCATATGGAAATTAATAGATTTACAAAATTATTATAGGTGGCCCATTACTTTTGCTCGCGACTGTATATAAATATAAAATTAATAAATCGATATAACATAAAGATTTTGTGTAGGATTATAATTAGCGTTTTCTTTTAATAAATAGTTACTATTTTTCGTTGGAGTTTTTTACTAAAAGTGGAGATTTTCAAAGAAAATAGAATTCTCTACAGTTATTATAAAAAATTCTTAAAAATTAAATTAATTTTAAAAATTTTAACAACTTTATTCTTTTGCAAATTCAAAATGATTTTAAAAATTATCACTTTAAAAGCTGAAATACTAATATTAAAAATGAAAAAACTAAAACATTTACATATCTTCTTTTTACATATCGGCAAAGAAGCCTATTACCGAGTTCGAAATCTGGCATATCAGAATCAGTCTCAAAGAAATCAATTCAATCTGCATATGCACTTCTACGAGAGCATCTGTTACCAGCAAACTACGAGATCAACGAAAGAACCAAATTCCATAGCATCATCCGACATCCAGATGATAAATACAAAAAAAATTTTCTCCGAATTCAAATTCATGCTTCTAAATGCAATTTTGGGAATCAATTAGAAATTTAAGTTAGAGATAGAATCGCTGCAGGAATCAACAACACTTAAATTAAACAGAATTTATTACGAGAGAAGGATATCACATATCATAAAGCCCGCAATATCGTACAAGAATATGATGATTTATTCAATTCAACTACAATTCCAGATCTTCAAGTGAGCAGAGATGGCAAATACAAAAAGAACAGTTAGAATATAAATGAAAAATGTTAGGATAGGTGTGCCGATATTGGTTTAAAATCAATTTTTCTTCTGGTGTGGGCCAAATTGACCCACTCATATATGAACGTTTTAAAAATTTAAACATTGGGTCACTTTTGTACACCATTGTATGTCGTCAATGTAATCACTTAGATAACGACTCTAATACATGTTCTTTTTATTTCGACTGAAAAAAACAAACTTACATTTTAGATCAATTCATTCAAACAATTCAAACTTTAATATTTTAGTAAACATGAATCAATACAGATTACGCAAAATAATATGTAAATACAATTAAACGGATACATACAAACAAGGAAATATAATACATAACTGTATACGTACATATGATGTACTTGCATCAGCTTTTACAAAATAATCAGTTATACGTGATTGTTTTTTGTTTTAGATTGGAAGTAGCCAACAGCATTTTCAAGTCTTGTTAAGTTCATTATTTCATTTTCCGCATTTTGTTGTGAAGAAAAATAATGGTGCAGAACTTTGAAGGCATTGTGAATTTCCATGTTTGAAGGGATTTTAGTTTCGGTACTATCATCAACATCGTCATCATCAAAGGCCAAAATAGTTGAGGCGGATTCACTTGTCTTAGATATTAAATCTTCATGTAATCAAATGGAAGTTAACAGTCAAGAAATCATCCGAGTTAGTGCCATATCCTAGGATTCCAGCTTCGGTTAAACGATCCCATAAATTAGAAAATAGTTTGTTATAGTTTCTTCAATTTGCTGCGTTTCATCATTATGTAAATCTTTCAGAAACCAAGCTTTCTGAAAGCAACTTGAAACCGTTGTGGCTTTGAATTTTAGCTTGTTGAATTTTATAGATTGTATTAAGAACGTTTAGCTGAAGGTCTTCTTTTCTTTCAAAGCTGAATAAAATATCTTGCAACACAAGGCTACAGTAATGCATTTTGAAATTTTGAATGATGCCTTGATCTAAAGGCTGGGTGATGGAAGTTGTGTTAGGTAGAAGATATACAACATTAATGTTACTTAAATAATGAACTTCTGGGTGACTAGGGCTATTATCAACAATAAAAAAAACTTGTTCCTGCTGTCGTCTAAAATGTTTATTCATATCATTGAGGTAATCATCCCATATCAAAGTCATCCAAGCATGTTTATTATATCGATATATGACGGGTAGAGTTACAATATTTTTGAAGCATCTAGATTTCAAAAATTTTCAAATGACCAGTGGTTTCAGTTTGTCAGTTCCAGTCATATTAGAACCAAGTTGAACTGTAACCATTTCTTTGCTGCACTTCCAACCATAACACTTGTCTCCCTTAAATGCCATCGTTTTATTTGGTAACAAACAAAAAATAGCTCTGTCTCATCTAAGTTATAAACATTATCAGCTTTATACTGTTTTAAAAGATCGGGTAATGTTTCAGCTAACCATTTGTCATATTGAGATTTGTTTACTGCAGCAGATTCACTAGATAAAATTTTGAAAACGATGTTATGCTTCAGTTTGAATTTATCGAGTCAACCATTGCTTTCCTTAAAGTTTTCGACATTAATCATTTCTGCTAATTGTTCGACCTTTTTAATTAAAAAAGGAACCGGAAACTTGGATGTTCAATGATCTCTGAACTTTTAACTAAACAAATAAAGCTTCTTCCAGTTGAGGAAATTTTTTTGCCGATATTTTCGGCGTTTTTCTGTTGCATTAGATGATTCATAAATATTTCTTCTTTTGAAAATCTCTCCCAATGTTCCTTTGAATGTCTTGAATTCAGTAGCAATGGTCGAATACATAATTCCATGATCAACTTCTTTCAAAATTTTTAATTTAGTTTCAAGATAAATAGCAGTACGTTTCATTGATGAAGACATTTTTAAAATGTCATTACATAAAATAAATAGTAAGTTTGTTGGGTATTAAATTATCTTTAATATAATTATTTACTTTTAAAACTCAAATCTTAAATTTTAATCTTTAATCGTAAATCTCTATTCTTTATTCTTTAATCGATAATCTTTAATCTGAAATCTTTAATCTTTGATCTGACTCCAATTAATCAGAAAGGACTTCCAACATAAATATATCAATAATGAACACAAATTCTTTTATGAAACTTTATTCCAAATAACAAAAATTAACAATTCAAAAATAATAATGATAATTCAATTCTTGATGACATAATACAAACACCAAACAATATTTCGTACGAATTAATAGATTACAGTAAAAACTGTGAATCTCCCAAAACGAACGATATTGCACTCTTTAGAATAAACCTTTTTCTCCCATAAAGGATACTTATGGTTTAACAATATTTTAAAAGAATAAGATAAAAATAAAATAAGTTTTGTATTTACGTTACTTGTTACAGAGACTTCTTTGAGTAAATTTCTTGCAGATATTTTTGGGCAAACTAAAACTGAATTTGCTGCTGTTTATATAGCAGTTTTCATCAGCCTTGAAAATTGATGAAGTAAAACAAAGACTAAAATATTTATAATTCTTGATGAAGTTAAACAAACATTTATAATTTTAAATTCCAAGTTTTGTTAAACTAAATACTATTTTGTTTGAAATTAATAATTTTTCTAAAAGAATTATTTAAAAATTTTCCTTTATAAATTTTTTTCAAAAGTGTTCATATAAAGTGTTATATTTAGAAACCCTAACAAGTTTATCAATTCGAATCTATTTAATTAATTTCAAAATCAATTAATTTCCATCCTTTATTTTCTTGCATATTTTTAAGAAATTTTCTCAATTTTTTGTAGATCATTTTTCATCCATTTCTCATGTTTATTGATTAAAATAACGAAATATGATATTTATTATTATGGGCTGTGTCGTAAAAAAAGGCGTTTTCTCTGAATCACCGCATTGCCTGGTTTTCTATAATATGGACTGTATATATCGAGGAATTTCTTCGACACCACTTACCGACATTTCATCGATGAAAGGTGCTGTTGAAAATATGTGTATGAACCTGTGATCTATTCTAGAGAAAGTAAGTATCTATAGTGTTTTTATTAATAAATGTATTAAAAAACGACGTTTTTTGCGACACAGCCATTATTTTCTAATTATTTTATCTTGAAATCCTGCTATTCGATGTCGGTTTTTTATTGTTTTCCATTATTTTGATTATTTTAGGATTTCTCCGAATATTTTGCAATTTTTCTTGAACCTATTTTGTGGATTTTACCATTATTTCACTTCTTGGCGATGTTCCAATTTATCTGATTTTTAGATTTATTTGTTAATTTGCTAAGGATTTTTTATGCGCCTGGTATTTTTATTGTTCATGAGTATTTTACGGATTTTCTGACGATTTTTTCGACTTGATTACTTGTTTGTTTCTTCATCTTTTAATTTTTTATTCATTGTTTATTGATTTAATATTATTTCTTCATTTTTATCATTTCTTCATCATTTCTTAACGGATTTTCGTGCTTTTTGCTTTATTTTATTTGTATAATTATTCTGGATTTTATGCCAATTTTTTCCGAATTTTTGTCAAATTGTTTTTGTACGATATTTTACTTTATCCGTTATTGATTTTCTAACTATTTGATATTTATTGTATTTTTGCTCTTTTGTGTCATTCTTTGTGCATTTTTATGCTGTTTTGTTAGTTTTGTTATATTTTGTTGTATTTCTTATAGTTTAGGCTGAAACTTAGCTTGCTATCTGTACCTCGTTGATTATTTTGTTTTAATTTATTGTACTTTTTATCTATATTTTAGTATTTTTTGATTCTATCGAACAATACATTTCGCATTTTATTTATTAAGTCAAGGCTAAAAAGAAGCCAGATTCATTAGTTATGGCTTTTATTATATACATAAATAAAAGATTGCGTGTATTAAGTGATACATTTGTTATTATATGAAACTGTGTGACATAATTTTAGTATGATAAGTACATAATATGTAAATATATATTTAGGTTCACCTACTGCGTGTATATTTCATGTACAAACCTAAAGCATGTCAAAAATTTGAATATTACGAGTTCGTTATAAGGAAAGCTTATTGACATTTTGGACTTGACAAGATGTTCGTTATACGTTATATCGAAGTACGTTACATTGGGAGTTACGATAACACAGTAAAAGTACAGTTTTAGTTGGGACTAGGTATTCGCTTTGTTAAAATGGGGGTGTACGTTATAACGAGATTCTACTGTAATCGCGAGATTAATATGGAAAGACTTAAGATATCAACACAATACTTTATATTGAGAAATAACATGGTAAATAGACATCAATTCTCTAAATAATTTACTAGTGTACTGACACAATTATCCCAGCGAATAAGGAGGTTTTTGAAGACCTATTTAAAGAATTCTGAAGGTTTTTCTTCAAGAAAACTCTCCACGATGACTCTCCAATCATCTTTGTTAGCAAACACTTTGCCCCGCAGATGCTTCTTAAGATGGTTAAACTGGAAAAAATCGGAGGGAGCATATTTGGGGCTGAATGGTGGATGGGGAAGCAAATTGAACCAGCGACGCTCAGTAGTTGCCATGGAAACACTGCTGGTGTGGATGGGAGCATTATAGTGTAGAAAATAGAGATCACATACTCTGCTCTTGCGTCATGTCTTCCTTGCCTGCTGCACGATGTTGAAGTAGTAAGAACTATTGATCTTCATGCCAGATTCAACAAAGTCAGACAGAATAATGCAATTGGCGTCCCAAAACAAATTGAGGATGGCAATTTCAGAACCGCATTTTCAGATAGCTGCTTTCTCCTGGTAATTTACATTCTTACAATGAGGTCAGGTCCATAGGGATGATATTATCAATGAAACGGTCTCCAACATTGGTTTTGTTGATAAACTGCTTTCATTTCAGAAAGAACCTCTTTTCTATTTTACCTTTCAGAAAGAGAAAACGAATACCGCTACGGTATTGCATAGTTTCCAGTGAGATTTTTGGAATATTCGCAAATATTGACTTAAACTATAATGTGTTATTAAACCAAAAGACATTTCTTAACCTATATATATTGAAGTTTAAATATATCTGTGTTCCATGTATATATATATATATATATATATATATATATATATATATTCACAGTCGATTACGCTTAATTGGGACAGCCGCTTATTCCGGACAAATCTCAAAGAACCGAAACAAAAACCAGAAATAAACAATGAAATTTTTTGTTTAATTGGGACAATATTTCGCTTAATTGGAATAGTAAATTAAAACTTTATTTTCTTTATTTATTTTCAAAAAAAATTAACCCTTCCCAAAATGACAAGAAATGATTTGACACTTTTAAATAAAATTGCGTTGCTGAATAAAATAAAAAATCAGCCACCTATTACAATTTATCCTCGTCTTGCCGAGATCACTGGTGTACCAAAATCTACCATTTCGCGTGTCTTACATCAAGAGAATCAACTTCTTTTACAAGAAGGACAAGCAGGAACATCCAAAATACAACGTGAGGGAAAGGATCCAGACATTGAAGAAGCATTAGATAAATATTTTTCAATTGTTAGTTGCAGAGGCGTAAATATCAACCTCCCAATGTTAAAAGCGAAGTCAGAATTATTGACTAAAAAACTGGAAAGCAATGATTTCAAAGTAACTGATGGATGATTATCACAATGGAAAGGAAAACACAATATTAAATTTAAAAAAGCCCACGGTGCAAAAGGCAGTGCCAACAACAAAAGTGGACCATAGTACTGTGTTATGTTGTGTAAATATGTCCGTTACTGACAAACAAAAGCTACTGATCATAGGAAAAAGTTATAGGCCTCGATACTACAAAGGATTAAGGAAAGGAGGGTTTACCAGTGGAGTACCATGCAAACAAAAATGAATGACTGACTTCAGAAATTTTTCGAAAGTGGCTTACTAGTTGGGACCAAAACTTACAAATTCAACAAAGAAAAATTTTTTGCTTGTTGATAATTGTGCGGTACACCCTCATTTAGACAATCTACAAAATATACAGCTGGAATTTATTCCCCCAAGTACCACATCGTTAGTTCAACCAATGGATATGGGCGTAATAAAAAATAATAAAAAAGACTTTGTATCGTGAAAAATTGGTTAATTATATATAAGAATATATTGATGAAAACTTATTAACAATTTCCACTACAGGCGGAGAGATTAGTTCGAAAATTCCCCTTTTGCAAGCCATACTGTTTGGCGAGCTAAAAAACCAGTACAATACAGAATTGTTTTATCAATTGTGGCTTTAAACCCTTAGATATTTCCAAATTTTAAAGCTACGAAGAAATTGAGAATATGTTGCAAGTTCCTATTATTAACTATGAAGAATTGTTAACAATAGAAAATAATTTACCATGTTACGATGATAATGAAGACTGTGAGGATTCCATTTTAGAAGTTATTAAATCAAAACATTAAAAATTAAATGATGATGACGATGATGATGAGTTAATTGTACCTGTGACTAACCAGGAGGCAAAAAATGTATAGCCGTGTTACAGCGTTATTTTATGCAGGAATGAAATGAAGGGAGCCCTACATCTGCACTGAATATCTTTGCAGATTTGGTACAAACGAAATGTTACAATAACAAAAGACAAACTACACTCGACTCATTTTTTCATTGAATAACATTCTATGTGCCTAGCTATTTATTATTTTAATTAGTAATTATTGTTTTTTTCTTAAAATTTTATATGTATTATCAGTTGTAGAATAAAAATAAGCATCGTTGTATTAAATTTGTTCATTATTAGTTAATAGAAGGAATTGATTTAAATAAAACACAATATTCTTTTAATTGGGACGAAATACCAAAGTCCCGATGTGTCCCAATAAAGCGGAATCCACGTATATATTAAAAAATTAAAAAATATTAATTACGTTTTTAAAAATGGAATTTAATATGTGTATTTATATTGTTTTTTGTACAATAATTATTTGGTTTTCTTAAAAATATTGTGTGATCCGGAAAAAATCAGAAAAGAAAGTTTTTTTAAAAAATATATTGGTAAACGAAGTGAAATTTAAATGTAGTTCAAATAAAACGATATTTGAAATGTTAGTTGATTGATTTGGATAGAGTTTGAATTGAAGTGAATTTTTATTGAATTATTGTTTATCGGTGAATGAATAGTTCCCGAATCAACAAACTTGAATTGATCATTGAACAAATGAAAATCGGATTGATCACCGATGTTTAATATTGTGATTGCGAAACAACCAACGAACGATTCTATCACAATAGTCTCAATCAATTAGACAAATCATTAAAATATTTCTAATCGAAACGTTTAAACATATTTTACAATTCGGCGATTTAATCGACTGTCGATGCAAACAATATCGAATTTTGATTCGGCAAAAGAACTAATTGAAAAACAATTCAACACATTTCAGGTGATCAGAAATCACGAGTTGTACAATTCGTCGCAAGAAGAATTCATTGATTCGTTTCTCGGGAAATCGTTGAGAAAATATCGATAGGAGACGACGATGAGCGATCAATCGAGTTGGAATTATTATCGAGTGGATTTGTCAGTGATTGTCATTGATACGTATGATATCATTGTACTCAATCGATGGAGAGAAAGCGATAGCAACAATGAAGAAGGATAAATTGGCAATGAATGGAATGAGAGTGACGAGTTCGATAATGAGCGTGAGAACTAAAACGAGCTCGAGTTAATTGGCGATAACAATTATTCAAGTAAGAGCGACAAGAACGAAACGAATTGGTCGAAGTAACCCACTAATATTATTCTGATCTCAGCGGAAATAATCATTATTAACTTTTGCTGCGATTATTATTTCTATATTAGTCTCATGACTCATTGCTTACACCACGTATTTATTTATTTATTAATCTATAGCATAAAACAAATATCAATTCAAATTAAAACAATACAAAGATAGATATTGATTGCAGAGCGGCAGTTTGAGCGCGGCAGCCTCGCCCAGAGCTCAACAGGTCGTATCTTGATCTCGTTTTAGATTCGTCATTTCTGCGTGATAAATATATTCTATTTTGATATTTAATTTTATAAGCAAACAACACATATATTGTTTCCAATGAACAAGAACCGCAGTCAACATAATCTCCAATAAACAAATTTCTATCAGTTGATAATTCTTCACACAATAAATATATTACATTTAGATATTTAATTTTATAAGTAAACAACACACATACTATTTCCAATGAATAAGAACCGCAGTCAACATAATCCCCAATAAACAATTCTCTGTCAATTGATGATTTTCCACAATTTTGGAATATTATCGTTAATTCATTCCATTGATCATGAATGTCTTCACAATTTTTAATAGGTACTGAAATTTCGTCAATTTCTTTGATACGCAATCTCTGATCGTGAATTCTTTCATGATTATCATCGAATATCTTCATAAAATAATCCACATTAAAAATATAGTCAAATGGAAAAGATAACTGTTCTTTTAAATTAGACATTAAATTTCAGTTAATAAATCTAATGAAAAGAAATCGATATTTCTATGTAATTTTTTTATTATTATCAAATCTCTATATAATCTGGTGCATTCAAACAATGCAACAAAAATTACAATTTTCACATAATTATAATAATAATAATTTTTGTTTTTCACAAACATGAATTCAACCAATACAAAAATTTTCCAAACTCTAATTTTTCAATTTAATTACATTTTCTTTTTACTTACAAAAAAACTAATTCAACAAAAATACAAATTTTCTAAACTTTCTCAAACTTTAAAATATTTTTATTTTTACCTTTTACATTCTCAAACAGATATGACAATTATGATTGAAATGATAGCTAGTGAATGCAGCCACATATAGATAAAGTAAAAAGATATGAAACCAGTGTTTAATTACAGTGTTAAAATATGTATGTGATATTTGTGAATTAGAGAGATATTGTCTGATTGATCTGTGTAAAGAGAGTGACAAATGTCTCGTAGAGAGAGCGACCAGTATCCCGTAATCAAACAGAAAGACTGTTATTTAGACATTATTTAATTATTAATTATTTAAATGAATCAAGAGTGGAAAGTATAAAGCATAAAAATGGAATTAATGAAAAGATTTTGTGAAAATTATAATTTTATCAACATGTTCATTAATGGACTACAGGTAAATGAACGATTACTTTAAAAAAAAGAGGTGAAGACTATTTTAAAATTTAATATTATTGAGAATTTTATCACAAAGTGACTGATTTGAGTTTTGATAAAAGTTACTAAATATTTAATCACCACTTGAACTCTTGAAACTTGAAGTTAAATTCCAAAGTTCATTTGAAACGTTTAATATTACTGAAATTCAGAATGCTAAAACGAAAAAATAATCAAGATATTAAGACTGATGATCGAACAAAAGAAACTCGAGATGTAAAGGAGCTCAAACATATGATACCAGAAAGAGTCTACTCAGACCGAGACTCAGTTTTGACGGAGTTGCTCAAAATATCCCACATTAATGCTCTTTTAAATATGTTTTATTCGTTTGTAATATTAATATTATTGAAAACGATCATAACCGACTGGTTACAATATGGATTACTTCAACATGCTCATCACTTTCTATGGGTAAAAGAAGAGTTTGCCGAAGTGTCAACTGTAGTTTGTTCATTGTTGGTGTTATATTTCTTAACTGCTTCTATTTTGGGTCTCCTAAAGGTATGGATACATTTGAAATCGAAATTTCTTAATTTTGGAATAATTATTAATACATTTATTTTATTAATTTATTTAACAATTATTGGAGTTATTGTCGTATTTCCAGTTTTAGTCGTCATAAATATCAAAGTTCCTCCATGTAGTTCTGCTTTTCTTGTTTACGAACAAATAAGAGTGTTGATGAAGATACATGCTTTTGTAAGAAGTGTCGTTCCAAAGTTACTGGATGTAAAGAATAATGGGGACAAAGTGAGTCTGATTTTGTCATGGGAAAGATATGCTTATTTTCTAATCATTCCAACACTGATTTATCGGGAATCTTATCCGATGAGAACAACTGTAAACATCCGTAATGCTTTTGTATCGTTTATGCAGTTTATTCTTTGTATCATATTTATGTATTATGTTTTTATCAACTTAATGAGACCGATTTTTATCGATTTTAATCCTTCGTATTCGAAATTGGAAGTTATTTTACCGAAATTATTTCAATCAATATTACCAACGATTTTAACGATGCTGACTGTTTGGTTTTGTTTCCTTCACTCGTGGTGTAACACCTTTGCTGAGTTGACGAAATTCGGAGACCGACAATTTTACAGCGACTGGTGGAACGCGACCTCTTTGAGCGATTTTTATAGGACTTGGAATATTTTAATACATGATTGGTTGTATACGTATATTTATAGGGACTTTTCGTCATTGATTCTGAAAGTAACAAATAGTAAAAGTATTTCTAAAACTGGTGGAATGATTAGTGTTTTGTTGGTTTCGTCTTTGGTTCATGAATATGTGTTAGCTTTTTGTTTTAAATTTTTCTTTCCAGTTTTATTAACAGTATTTTTCGTACTTGGAACAGCTTTTTATTTTATTAAAGCAAATCGAACTTCAAGGATATCTAACATCTTGTTGTGGACGTCCTTGTACCTTGGTAATTCTATTTTTGTTACCTTTTATTGTTCGGAATGGTACGCGAGACAAAATTGTATTCGTAAAATTGATGGATATTTCGATTTTATAATTCCAAGGAGTTTAAACTGTGTATTATAACATCGCTGTTTTTTGTCATGAAAGGAAAATAAAAAATTGTTACAATTTATATATTATTTTATCAATAAATTTATGATGAAGACTGTTTTTAAAAAAATGAAATTAAATTTAATTTTTCATTATTTTTAGAAGATTATATTTATTAATAATACAAAGTATTATTAAAGAATATTCTTAATTATATTTTTTAAATTAAATTTTTCTGTGAAGTATCGAGTTTAAAAGAAAATTTTATTAAATTGGTATGGACATTAAAAGTAATCATTTCTGTATTTGATTATAAATAATAAATTTTAAATAAATAAATTTATACATACACAGATTTATTTGTTAGTGAAAAGTCATTGGTAAAATTCAGTGTTGTCATAGAGTCACTATTTTCTCGACTCGAGTCGAATCGAATCACCCTAAATATTTCACGAGTCAAGTCTCGAGTCGAGTCGCTAAATTTTTTTTACGAGTCACCTAACATATTTTACGATTCCAGTCACCTTACATATTGAGAAAAAAACTGGAATCATATACAGAAATTATGAAGACCAGCAAACTATATTTTGAAATATTCACAAAACTGGCAAATTACCAATTTAAACAAAAATAATTAAATCACACTCTCCCTTGCCTTCAAGGCACAAACAAAGACGGTGCCAGTGCACTGCAAGGTTCCGCTTTTCTTTATTGCCTTCACCCCCGCGCAAACGTAGTCCGCGAACTTTGCTGGTCGGACAACTTTTCGTTGGGGCCTCGGTTTGATCATCTCGCCAGCCGGTAGCTTGTCGCTCTCGCAGTCGTCCCTTGCTCAGTTTCACGGCTGTTCCTCTTCATTGTCTGAACTGTCACTGAGATAACCCGTGTTCGTCATTATAGGGGCAATTAGCGGCTCAGAAAGTTTCTCCGCTCGCTCTGTCGTCCCGCCCTGGGGCACACGTCTGACGTGCGACACGTGGTATGGAATGCCGTCGATCTCTACTTGATTAGGTCGGCGAATCCCGCTCAGTACTGCACGTCTCCACTGAGTCGTACATGATGCGTTCACCGGTTTCACGAACACTTCATCTCCCACTCATATTCCATCCGTTTTCACGATTTTGTCGTCATTTTGGGACCGTACGGCAAAGTCAATCGATAGCGGCAGTCGCCGCCGTTGTGCAAATACAGTGGACGCCGGTATCACGCCCGCCGAATTTGGAGTTGCATTATACCACTCTACTATTTCGTGGATTGGCTTCTTGCTCCGCGCCGCCATGCGCTTGATGGCCGGATAACAGCGTTCGACGATGCCATTTCCACTGGGTTGGTTTGCGAACCGAAACCACGATTCGATTCCCATTTTTGACAGCAGTTTCTGAATTGCCGCTCCTCGATGAGTCGTCAAATTATCCAATAGAAGCTCTTGTGGTGACCTGAACTCGTTGAACACCGGTCTTAGAGTCGTACAAAGATCTCCGTCGCATTCTGATGCAATTTTTCTCTAAATCACGAACCGCCCTGGCCCGCAGTCGACCAGCGTCATGTATTTCCCCTCTGAGGTGTGTGTCACGTCCATGGCAAGCCGCTACCATGTCTTTTTGACGCCTAGCTCACCCCTCTTCAACCTGACCGGTGCTGGATCGATTGATGCGCACTGAGGGCATCCTTTTACCACTTCTCGCACTTGCTTTTCGGTCAAGCACCCTGGGCCCCACAGTTTTCTCGCCAGGAATGACATTTGTTTCACCAAGAAATGGTAGATTTCGTGGATCGTTTTTAGATCGTCTGTCGGCCCCTGTTCTTCATCGACCGTCACTGCTGCCACGTTCATTTTTTTTATTACGGCGGNGGTAAGCCATTCGCTGGGAACTCGAGTCAGACGGTCTGCCTGGTTTTCTGCTGAGCCAACCAGCCTCCACTCAACGCTTAGCTGCTCCTCTTCGATTGTCTGCTTGATCGTGTCGATGCGCCGCTTTACCAGAAGCTCGCTCATCCCGCTGGATTTGATTGGTCCATCGCCCCTTGTTGCATTCCTTAACCACGATGGCAGAATCGGTTATGATTTCTACTTCTTTAAACCCCCAAGCGACTGCTGCTTTTATCGCCTCGTTATCCGCCTCCAGCTCTGCAAGATTGATATGAGCGACATCGTCCTCCTTGCGAAACCATGACGCATCTTCTACAAATGCTCCCCATATCTCTATAAAGATACCGTTTGCGATTGAACTCGCGTCACACCAAACTCGGCCTCGATTTTGATCAGGTACTTCCCACCATCCATTTACTGGGTCTTCATTTTTGAGCCGCTCATCCAGCTTTATTGCGATATCCAATGCTCGCGGTTCCACAGTCTCGTCCCAACCACCGCGACAGGTCATTCTCTTCAGGAAACTGCATGCCGGTCTCACCCAGCCGCAAACTGGAAAATGGCTCACCAGCTGTCCGACCCACGAGAACAATTTTCGTTGCGTCAGTTGATCCGGCAATTCTGGAACCTGACCGTCTCTGCACCATCGCAGCTCAACGCCAATCTTGCTTACAGCCAGTCCGAGTACTCTGCCTCGGTCAATTTTTACCAGCGGTTTTGTTTCCAGCCCGAAACTGTCGAGCACCTCTTTCACTCGCTCGACGGATATTTTGGTACTGTCGATAATGATATCGTCATAGTACGCGTCTGCATCTTCCTTGACATACGGGTCCGCTCCGAGCACGTTGTCCATGATGCGCCTCATGATTTTTGGCGCAGCGTTTAGCTTGAGCCTTAGGCGCGTTAGATATCACGCCTGACCCTTGTGGTGGATAACTTGGTAAGGCCACAGGCTACGGTCCACCTTGATTTGGAGGTATGCCTGCCTCAAGTCGACAATCTCGAGGGACATCCCCATTTATTGTTCGATTAAAAATGGCGATTTTTGGCGTTACGTAATTATGCAATGGCCCCTTTTGTGTCGCTGATCTTGAAAGTAAGGGTGAATAAAGCGATCCAAGATGTTATAATCAGGGGAATATGGTGATTGACGGAGCAAGGTAGCATTCTTGTTTGCGAGAAAATGGACGTCACTTATGAAACATGAGGCCTCGCGTTGTCTTGCACGAAAATCATGTTTCTCCAGTTGAGTGGAAACACATGTTGACTAAACTTCTTCTCCATATTAACAAGAAAAGTGACATAACGCTCGCTATTCAGGCTTTCTCTCTCCTGCAGCAGTCTGCAATGATATTTTCTAGTGAAGGACACTGCGATGACAGACATTATTTTTCTGTCACACTGGCTACGCTTCACGACATGAATGGGTTCACTGTGATCACCATCAGGGGAGACCCAGCAACGGTTGCTTCTTTTCTTGCCAACAGTTCTCATGGAAAACCACTTCTCATCCACCATCACAGTATGTTCATTTAGGTGTTTGCTTTTCAAAATTTTCAACCATTCCTTTGCAGCAGTGACACGATTAACCTTTTGATCATTTGACAATGCATGAGGAACCCACTTACAGGCAACAGACCAAAAGCCCAAATGGTCACTCACAATACGCTGAATGGTTCCATGGCTGAGGGATGTCTCATCTTCAATTTCATCAATGGTCACTGCACCATTGGCGTTATTAATTCCAGAGACAAACAGAATGTTGTCAGTGGTTGCTTTTGTTGATTTTCTCCCGCAGTTTTCCCAAGCAAAAGAAGTCTTGCCATTGTCAAATTCAATTATCCACCGATATATTGTAGATTCTCCAACACTGTCAGTACCATGAAAAGAGATAATTTCCTGATAAATTTCACTTCCCGTTATGTCGAGTGAATAACGGGAGAAGGTATAGACACGAAGATTTTTTTCGATTTTCCGCCATCATACAGACAACTAATATTCAACCAATATTCAAACAAGTATTCAATAAATATTTTCTTTCAATATTTTTTAAACTATTACATATTTTTACTCTTTATATGTTACTATATACTGCGCAAGTAATTTCCACCTTTAAAGATCACAAACATAGAAATATAACATCATTCTCACTCTTTCTGGTACGAACAAATAATATTTTTAAATATATAAATTTAAAGTTTAGTCAATGTTTGGTAGTAATTTCTAGATGGCGTTATTTTAAAACATCATGCAAAGTGTAATTTTACCTTTGATTAGCATAATTATTATTTTTTTCTATTGATAACTATCTATTATTTAATTTGAGGATATGAATAACCTTTTTATTTAACCACGTTTTACTGAACTTGCTTTGGGTTCTGTCTGTCTTTCTGTTTGTTTGTGATGTTTCACTTTTCACACGCTTTTTTAGACCACTTCCACTCATCCGATCGTGCTGAAATTTTTTATGTAGGCTTCTTCT
>MQRK01168016.1:2108-13445 GCA_001938485.1 Girardia tigrina | reverse complement strand
GAGTTTATCGAAATTTGTGGCTAATTTGTTCAAAGAAAAATTATTGATAAAATTAATAATGCTAAGTAATTTTATATTATTGCTGATGTAGCCAAAGAATCATCTCATAAGCAACTTACAACTTTGATTATTCTTTATGTTAAATTAAGTTAATTTAATTTTTCAATTGAAGAAAGCTTCAAATGTTTTGATAACTTTTCAGAACAAAATGGCAAAGAAATTGCTGTCTGCTTATTGTGTCTCTTAAAATTTTAAATTTGAATCTTCAAAACACTGTGTTTCACGAGGATAGAATAATGGAGACACTTTGGCTCAAAATAATAACAGCGTACAAGCACTTCTATTGTTCGAAAATTCCAGTTCCACTTTCAGTAACTACGGTAATCATACCTTAAAACTTATTGGAGTTATAGCAGTAGAATCTTGTTAAAAACTCATCTGAAGTAACAAAAACTATTCATAAACCAGAATCAACAAAGACTTGCGCGAGTATTGTTAAAAAAACCATTGAAAATGAATGACAGGACCTGAAAAACAAAGAATTAATCTAAACAAGTTTTAACATCCAAACTTACAAATGGTATCGCTGGTGCCATCTTTTAACCTCAGCAGTATATCTAAAGAGGTTTGAACACGAGATGTTTACCTTAATGAAAAATAAAATAGAATAAGAATATGTCACAATAACCTACGTGAATATCTCAGAGATTACTATTGTTCTCAAACAACATTATTTATATAAACAAGAACAAAGAACCACAAAGAACAACAACAAAGAACCCTTATAGTCAAAAATTGAACATAACACACGCACGTCGCACATATTGACTAGCAATGCGGTAATCACATTGCAGTTTTTGTATACCATACTGGCCCTAATATTACGGTTTTTTGTAAAAAGTATGGTGATTGGAGGCTGTGATTGCTGCCAAAAGTGGCCATACAAAATATCAACATGTTATTACATTTTATTACTGTAATTTATCTAAATATATTTTAATTATTTATAGGGTTATTCATAATTATATACCCATCTATTCAAAATTATATACTCATCTATTCAAAATTATATACCCATCTATTCAAAATTATATACCCATTTATTCAAATTTATATACCTGTTGTGTGCCACCACTTTCTCGGTTTTTTTTGTGTGGAGTTATTTTGGCGATTTTAATAGTTTGGTATTTTTCACATTTTATGATTTTTTTATGTAAATTTTTCTCAGTGAAAATTTGTGTAAATGGTTGAGAAAACTTTTTTTTAAAATATTTTTTGTGTGTGCTGAGCAATTTGAATCGTAAATGTTTGGAATTAATTTTGAGAAATTATTTTAGTTAATATAAATAAACGTTGAAAGATTTTTTAAAAACATTTGCCGTTAGACGGTCTACTATTGAATATTTTCAAATTTATATGTATCTCCTAATGACCGAATTGTCATCGCAGCAGTCAGCGGCGAGACTGTTTACTCGGTTCTGTCATCGCTTTGGGATCGCGTGCGGGGTTCGCCGATTTTGTGGGTCGCGAGCTCGCCGTCCTGAAGAGAATACAACAATACCAATCTATTCAAAATTATATACCCATTTATTAATATTATAGTCAAAATAAATATTATTAAATTATTTTTTAATTAAGATTAAACAAAGATATCTTAAAACGACAAACGGATAATAATGATTTATTTTACCAAGAATTTAATTAAATAAAATCTTCTCTTCTTCTAGCTCTTTCTAGCCATCTTCTCATATTTATAAAAAAAGTTTCGACATTCCTGCGAATAATTATTTCTCGAACATAAAATCGAGTCTAATATAGCCTCAATCCCTATTTCACTGTTAGTATTTCTGACGGAGTGATATCTAGATTTTATCATCGAAAAAATTCTTCGATTGGATTTAATTCCGGGGAGTACGGAACTGTATATTTTACTCGAATATTTCTGTTTTGAAAATATTAAGCTAAGAGTGCGGATTTATGATTGGCAGCATTGTCCATTATAAGTATTTTAGCGGGATTTGCCATTAGATAACTGCCCAAACTATTATTCAAAAACTCAATAAAGGTTTCTGATATAAACGAACCTTGTTTATATTGATAAAACAATAAGCCTGAATCGTCAATGGTGCACATCAAGCTAATATTTTTATCCTTTGTTGGCATCTACATTTAAATGTGCCTTTTTATTTACGAGTGAATATCCATATGATCTTGTCGTGTGTTTATTAAATCCCGTTTCGTCGAGAAAAACAAGATTAGAATCCGAGATTCTACCGAGATCGCATGCATAAATTGCTCGCATGTATTTTTTATCTTCTGTATTTCTTTGTTTTGGCACTAAAGTGAGCTGTTTTCTACTTATTTGCATTTTGGATAACTTTCTCGATATTGTTGGTTGCGATATTGTTATATTTTCATGATTCTCAATGATTGTAGCTAATTCTTTCTGAATCAGACTATTATTACAAGAAACTGAATTAAATATCAATTGATCGATATTATTAAAAGTATTCTGTCTTATTCGGCATGTTTTCCTCATCTTGGTTGATGATGGCACGAATTATTTCCCGTTTTCGAGATTTTGTATTTGTTTCCTAACCGTTTTACGATCGATATTCAAAATATCGCAAATATATTTTATTGAGTTTAGACTCATGGAAATAATTATATCGTAAATATCTTTTGTAATAGTTTTTCTTTCTTTTCTAAGAATTTAATAAGGCGTAAAAGTCTAAAAATATATTAATTAAATTTTTTAATATTGGGTATATAATTTTGAATAGATGGGTATATAATTTTGAATAGATGGGTATATAAATTGGAATAGATGGGTATATAATTATGAATAACCCTATAAATATATTATTTAATCAATTTCGTTTGCGACAGTTTTACTAAAAGCATATTCATTTCAGTTCTATAACATCCTTTATAATTCAAATATATTGTGTTTTATAAATTATCCTTATTAGCAACATCACAATTTCTGTGAAAATATTTATTTACAACACAAACAGACTCATTCTCGATAGCAATTTCTGCGGAAAGCATCGCTCATTAAAAATATGTTTTTTGTTTTTACATTCAAATCTTTGATTTTATTAATGAGTTAAAAATAATATTAACTTTTTATTTATCAAAATTTTATTGGATAAAAATGCATTAAGTTAATTTTAAAATAAATATTAGTTTTTAAAATATATTAAATTTAATAAGTTTAAATCGTTTTACTAAAAAATATTATTAAAATTTATAATTACAGAACTTTTTAATTAATTAGATTTAAAAATTAATCTCATTAGATTTAAATAATTATTATCAACCCCATTAACTATTTAATCCCAATTTAATCCATTCCATATGAGTAGGAGAAATGAAATACCAAATCTTGATATAGAATATTAGAAATTACATATAGTCACAGCTTATATAGACACACTTTCCAGTGGGTCTCCTTAGTGTAATTTTATGTAGAATCCACTATATTTTATTATTTTTCAAAAACAAATTAAAAAACCTCGAAGTAGTATGAAATTATATTACTATTAAAATAAATTAAATAATTTTATTCGTATAACAATTGTTTAAAACACATTTTTTATCTCAACGAAGAACAATGCCAACTAAATATTTTGCCAAGGATTATAAACAATGTGTTAGTTCAATGTGTAAGTTTCCACTTTCATATTGTTTTGTCTTTTTTTAGAACCGTCAAATGGATTGTCAAGTCGACAAAAAATCGCATTTTCAACACCTCCTTCTTTTCGTCTTTAATCGAAGTCAAAAAGCGAGTAAAGCTACCAGAGATATTTGTGCCGTGTATGGAGAGAACGCTATAGCTGAGAGAACTGCTCGGGATTGGTTTTTCCAGGGTCAAACACGATAATTTAGACCTCAACGACGCTCCTCGTTCCGAAAGACCAGTCGAGATGGACGAGAACCAACTCGGGGATTTTTTGAAGGAAGATGACCGCCAGACATGCAGAGAATTGGCCGAAAAGACGAATTGTGATTTTGCGACAATTTCACGCCATCTTCAGTCAATGGGTTTCACTCAAAAGCTTGGAGCTTGGGTCCCACACGAACTCACCCAAAAACAGAAGGATAAGTGGCTTTCCATTGCCGCTAAAAATCTCGCTCGACACCAAGGAACCCATGGCCACAGGCAACATTTCTTATTCAGAATCGTCATTGGAGACGAGAAATGGTGTCCTTATGTGAATATGAAGCAAAGGAAAGAGTGGGTGAGTCCTGGAGAGAAGCCTAAGCCCAGGATCAAGAAAGACCTGCACCCGATGAAGACAATGATTTGCATATGGTGGCATTGGGAAGGTCTAATCCACTGGGAAGTGCTTGGAAAGAACATGATAGTAGAAAAGAATCTCTATAAAGCCCAATTGCATCAAGTCAATGAGGCAATTCAACAAACAAGAACGAATCGACAAGGCAAGGCGATCCTCCTCCATGACAATGATCGACTACACACCGCAAAACTGTCAAGATGGCACTCCAAGATGGTACTCCTCCCTATTCCCCAAACCTCGCCCCGACGGATTACCATCTATTCCGCTGCCTTTCAAATTAAATGAGAGGTTTTAGCTTTGAAAATCAGGATCATCTTGAGAATTGGCTCAACAACTTCTTCGTGACTCGACCTAAGGATTTCTGGTGAAATGGAATCAATAAACTAGTGGAAAGATGGGAAGAAGTAGTGAACAATGAAGGAGAGTACATAATTGATTGAAGTGTTATTATTTTTGCTGTTAAAATTTTATGATTTCATTAAATATATAATTAACTGAGTAATTATTTTGGTTGTTAAAATTCTTTAATTTCTTTGAAAATAAATGTTTAAAAAACGGCGGGAACTTATGCAACAACCCAATATAAATAATATGTACTTATTTGTATCATAGATGAATTAATTTGATATTTTACGATAATCTAATTACAATTCTAAAATAATTTGAAGAAATCAAATAAAAAAGTTAACTAATAAAAATTTTATTCGCATTTAAAAATTTGTTCTCAAATTCAAAAGAATTCGGACACTTAATAAAAATTATAATACAAATGTAGGCAATGAATTATTTTAAATTCAATATGGATTATTAGTAAAAACACATGTAGTTATTATTGTTTAAATATTTCAGTCGATTAAATTTTCGTTATTTTTGAAATATGGTTCGTGGAAAAAAATGCATACGGAAACGCGTGAGAAAATATTTGCCATGCATGTTAAAGGAAAATCAGTAAGAGAAATTTCAAAAATTTTAGAGATAAGTAAAACGACGGTGTTCGATAACATTAAAAAAGCTAAATACCGTCTGAATAACTCATCGCCAAAGAAATCTGGACGACCAAAGTTGACTTCCGCTACTGACAACCGAAAATGGAAAATCGGTCTTAAGACTTAGTACCGAGTCATTATTATCGGACTGTCGAAAATCGTATGTTTAAATCGAACTCTGAAATTTCCAGAAAGCGTAATGATTTGGGGTTGTATGACAAGCAAAGGACTTAGCAGTCTTCACTTTATAGAGGCCACAATGAACTCTACAAAGTGTACGGAGATATTAAGGAAAAGTCTCATCCCATCTATTACGTAATATTTTTATAATGGAGATTTCATTTTTCAACAAGATGGAGCATCTTGTCATACTTCTAAATTTACAAAAACTTTGATGATGAAAAATAATATGTCCTTCTGGACATGGCCTCCAGGAAGCCCAGATTTAAGTCCCATAGAGAATTTTTGGGCAATTATGAAAAAGAAATTACGAAAAAAAACGTCCTAAAAATAAAATTGATTTGAAGAATAAAATTTTAGCAATATGGAATAGTTTTCCCATTGATAAATGTCAGAATTTATGCAATTCAATGAATAGAAGACTGGAAGATGTCATAAAAGCAAAGGGCGATTTTACAAGATTTTAAATAATAGGTGTCCGAATTCTTTTGAATTGAAAAGCAAATGTCCGAATTCTTTTGAATATGAGAACAAATTTTTAAATGCGAATAAAATTTTTATTAGATAAATGTCAGGATTTATACAATTCATTGAATAGAAGAATGGAAGATGCCATAAAAGCAAAGGGCGATGTTACAAGATTTTAAATAGCAAATAACTATATGTGTTTTTACTAATAATCCATATTGAATTTAAAATAATTCATTGCCTACATTTATATTATATTTTTTATTAAGAGTCCTAATTCTTTTCTATTGAAAAGCAGATGTCCGAGTTCTTTTGAATTTGAGAACAAATTTTTAAATGCGAATAAAATTTTTATTAGTTAACTTTTTTATTTGATTTCTTCAAATTATTTTAGAATTGTATTTAGATTATCGTAAAATATCAAATTAATTCATCTATAATACAAATAAGTACATATTATTTATAATTTAAAATTTTTAATAAAAATTATTTTACGTGTCCGAATACATATGAATTTGAGTAGTACCCTATAAAACGCAGCTTTAAAGGTGTTTGATTTGAAAAAGAATGGAGAAAGGTCCCTGTCTTTGTGATCCTTTGCTTGGACTCCATGCCTCACCGTAATCAAATTTGCATTGTTGCTTAAAGGTTCTCAACAAATTATTAGATTCTCATGGCTAAGTACAATTACCGACGTTGATAGTTTTATATTAATTATATTTTAATATGTTTTATATTTAATATACAGTACGTATTTAATTTAACTTATTTTATTTGTATTTCATTCTTTATCATTACAGCCAAGTATTTTGAAGTTCACTTCCTGTGGATTTGCTTATCGATATTAAAAATACTTAATTAACTTCGGACAATAACAATCTCAACCAAAATATTCATAATCTTCTTATCATTCTATTTTTGTTATTTCTACTTATTTAATTATAACTTTCTGTAACATGATCTAGAAACTATTCAATTATTTAATCAGATAAAACATTGTTTTTTGTTACTTTTTAATTTACTTTGATTTTAATTAATGTATATTGTTGGTACAATCCTTTAAAAAGTGGTAAAACTTCCGTTATCGATACAGAGAATTCGAAAGAAACTTGTTAAAAGAAAGAATAGAAAGCAGAGAAGAGAGAAGAAAATAAAAACAAATAAACGGAATTAATGTTCTTAAATGTAAGAAAAGATTCTTTAAATATTGAGTTGTTTGGAAAGTAATTTCATTTTTCTCCGAAAAGAGGAACTTATGTATTTTTCACAACCAACGCAACACTTAAATCACATAATCAATCTTAAACTTTGACAGATAGTATATAAAGGCTTGTACATTAAAAATATTTTTGGATGCTTAGTAATAATTTAGTATGTTGCCCTATGAAGGATAGAAAATAGACTGTACCATTTCGGCATTTTTCTCTCTTGCTTTTGAAAAGGTAAAAATTTAGTTTAAGCCAGGGGCAATTATGGTGGTAATGTATGGAGAAGATGTATTGACAAAACAAAAGGGCCAAAACTGGTTTGCAAATTTCGTTTTTTGCTATTTCGATGTTGAAGATGCATCGTATTCCAGAAGACCTGTAGAAAACTGATGAAGGCAAAGTTTAGGCATTGATATAAGCGAACCACCCCAGAACAACTCGTTAGATTGATGAAGGGTTACATTCATTAAATTGGATGGATTAAAATATCTTGGTTTAATTTCAAATTTTGTAACATTAAATACTAATTTGTTTATCTAACATAAAAACTGTTCCAATTTTGAAGCAAATCATTACTAGAGCGAGAAATCACGAGCCAAAAAGATGAACCACCTCAAACCACTTTGAAGGTCAATATTCACCAAACAAAGTTATGATATCTGTTTGGAGGGATTTCAAGAAGATCGTCTTTTGAGCTTCTACCGTAAAATACTACGAATAATTATGAAGTGTGTTCTAACTAGCTGAACAAATGGAATTACATAAAAGTTCAGAATCAAACAATAGAATATGTATAGTATTACACCATGATAATGATATGGCTCATACATCTTTAAAAAAAATTCCAAAAGCTTTTTCAGCTTTAATATAATATAGTACCACGATTACCATATTATCCAGGTTTGGTAATTGCATGTTCTGATCTCAGCGAACATTTTTAGACGAAGTCAAAAACAAATAATAATAATTCAAAATTATTATTAGGTTCGTGGTTTTTTTTGCGATGAAATTTCCGAAAAAGACATTTTTGAAACTTTTTTTCAGCTGTTTCATACTTTCCTGATCATGTTTAATGTGATAAAAAGTTTGGTTATTCTCGAAAATATTTTCTGGTTATTGTTCGTCCTTTATTAGGTCAATCACTTCTTCTAATGTTTCTGGTTTAAATAACTTGATAATTATTGGGATTTTTTATATGCCAAATCTTCCAAAAAAGCTTTGATCATTATATCTTCCTTAATTTCTTTTATTCCAAACTTCCTGTGGATTTTTTCGGCGTGTTCCCTGATATTTTCATTTTATTCTGAATTTTCTGAAATATGGGTTTGATATTACTTATTTTTGACTCCTTCTTTTCTAATAATTTAAAGATTCGTTGAATTTAATCATCAAGATTTTCGGATCCACAATCGTATGAAGGATCGCTTTTGATTTCTTTAATGATTTCATCATCGAAATATTTTAGGAAAAGTTGCAATTCATCCTTTTTTCGCTTTCACCAAACATAAATAATCTGACGAATTCCATCACATTTTTCACGTGGTCTCTAATTTGGTTTGGTTCACTGAATGTTTTTTAAAAACAAAAAACCTTCCTTTTCTATAAACAGAAATTCCTCCATGAAACTGTTCTTTATTTGCATAAACTTCAATTTCGTGAATATTTAAACAAGCACTTATAATCAATATTATTAAATATTTCATTTAATATCACACGTCGTCATTGTCTTTGTTTGTTGAGACTCTATACACGTTCCTAATACCTCTTTTATCGTACTCTTCGTCCTCCAATTCATACTTGTCTCTCAGGTATTCATAAACTTTTTCGGCTCCTGCATGAAATAATAGTCTGTGTGTTTATATTATCAGATCGCTCCATTTTTCTTTGGATATCCATTCTTTCTGGTTCTTTTTTGCCTGGTTTCTAGTTCTTACAGCTAATAATCTTGTCTTAATCTAGCTGTTTTTGGCTTCCTCATGCTCCATTTGACACTGGGTACTCTTCTCACACTTTCGTCTTGATAACATATCAGTGTTGCTGTGTAATTCTCCCTTTCGGTATTCTATTTCGATATCTAAGCTACTTAAGTAATTTATCTACGTTTGGAATTGATCTATCAATGGCTTTTTCGTATGTAACATGAATGTGATTGTAACGTGATATGTAACATTATGTGATTGCGCTAAAATCAATGTTCAATTGGCAGTATTAACCAGCTTATTGAGAATTTTTGATTAGCATGATTTCATGCAATCGGTTACATAATCATCATTTTTGTATTTATATACAGGTGAATTGATTATTAATTAGTGTCCTGAAGATGACGGTAGATCCGTCGAAATATATTGTCTTAAAATATATTTTTAAATGGATGACTTTGGTTATTATTTTTTAATTTGAAAATTTAAAAGAAATAAATTAAAAAAATAACATGTAGAGTAAAAATATGATAAAATCAATACTTATTTAAAATATGCTTACAGTAATAACACTTGATATAGTTTAATAAAATTTATGAAATAAGTTTAAATAAATTTTAAAATAAATAATTAACGGATTAATATTTTAGGAAATATTTTTTTTAAATAAAAGGGTTTATTGTAAATTTAAATTAATTAGTTTTTATGATAAAGTTTCGTAAAATATGTAAAATAATTTAAGGTTTAAATTTCGTAAAATTTTCATAAAAAATGCAAATATATTTTAAAGTTTAAATTTCGTAAATTTTCAAAATTTAATCGAAAAAATTTAATGAATTAATTTTGGGCGAAATAATTGAATTAACAAGAAATTTGTTTAAATATGTGAATTGTTGATATTAATAAATTTGGTGGTGTTAAATTATGACTTCGGAATTTTATAATAATGAAAGTGACATAAACGCTGCTTACAAATTTAATTTAAAAAATATATATATAATTCAAATTTTCGAATCCCGAACAATGGTTTTCTTAAGAAAATATGTTCTAAAATTTTCAATGACTTGTGATTTGCCAGTTTTTTTATCGCATTTTTAATCGACTGTCTGGAAAAAAACATTATAAATTTTGATTCGATTTGTTTAAATCGATTGTTTGAAAATTTTCGGCGCAATTTGGTTTCATTGTAAATATTTGAGTAGCTTTTGTTGAAAATAAAGTTTTGTAAAGAGTTCTAGATTTTTGCATCTGAATAATAAAAAAAGAAAAAGTTGATTGTTTGAGAAAGGTTAGATCAGCCAGGCAAAGATTTCGAAATCTCCGAATTCGAAATCGTTCTTTACTATACCTGGTATGAGAGCGAGTGCAGCGGTTTTGCAGTCGCGGCACGCTGGCGACTGAGTACGAAAATCGGATCGGGGGAGAAAAAATAAATTAGTATACCCGGACCTTACCGGCTTTTGGGACGTTGGAGCGCCGCAGATATCGAATTGTCAGTTCGTTTTTTCTTGATCGGTTCAAATCTCACTGATAAATGTTTCCTTTGAATCAGTTCACAAGCCAAAAAGAAAATAATAATCACAATAACAATAATGAAAATCAAATAATATTGATTGTTATTTTCTTCAAGAATCACTTCTTTCATCATGTATGCCAATTCTGTTTCGTTTGGAACATTGTAGTGATCAGAAGAACAGTATCTACTGTTATGAAATCAATTTTGGCAAATTGCCGAAGTCCAAATATTATTCGTATCATAACCCAGTCCGTAATGTGGGATTCGATCTTTGGTACCAGCTGAAAACGTTAACGAGCACGACAGAGATCTCTTAATCGACTCATTGAATCGTATAATTCTCAGAAGGCGAGGTAGTAGTGGCATTGCGTAATCCTTCAACGGACTCGTGATAATTGCAATAGCTTCCGGTGATTTCGGGTAAGTAGCATTTGAATCAGCTTCCGGAGAAGAGATTCTTAAACTTATTCCGCTTAAGCAAACTAAAGCTTTGATAATCTGATTTCTGAATATCTGATGGGAATTGGATGGATATTCGGAATCACTTTTATCAATGGGTATCACACTGTTCATTTGTAAATAATTAATAATTGAATCACCATTTTCAAAAATGGTTACACAAGAATCGTTAAGAATGACTTCTTTAATGTCACTAATGAAGAGAGAACGAATTTCTTGTTGTCTCTATAATTCTTAGTTAGAACTGTGATATATATATATATATATATATATATATATATATATATATATAAATAG
>MQRK01167971.1:8471-28183 GCA_001938485.1 Girardia tigrina | reverse complement strand
TATGTAACATAGAATAAGAGTTCAGTAATATTTTCTATAATTTATATCTAAACGTGATTGTGAAGGCGAAACAGATAATGAAGCAACTGTAACCCTACTTTTGGCCCACTCTGTATATTTTTGAAAAATGTTTACTGTTTATTATTAATTCGTTATTACTAAAAATACTTTTGAAATATAAATTTAAAAATTTATAAATATAGAAATTATTTTTTTATAAATAGAAAAATTAATTTGTTTTAAATAACTAAAAGCAAACAAATCAAGTTTGAATATAATGAATAGCATTAAGTCACAGAAATAAAAGGACCAAATGCTTTACGAATGGTACAGATATCGTAGTGACAAGCGAAAATATGATGGATCATCTTCATAAAAATGTGTCAAAGGAGAATGTGTCGGAAGACTGAGGAAAGAAACGAATAGGACAGTGCTGAATGTTACTAATCACATCCATGCTCCAGACAATTCTAACAATGAATATGAAAAAATCAAATCAAACAAATGAGAACGCACTGTAAAGACGAAATCGTAAGATTATATACAAAAGTATTAATTGTACAAAACTTTATTAATTTTTTTTAGCTTATTTGTCTAAATTATTAATCTATATTTGAAAAATATTTTTAGTATTTACGAATTAATATTAAAAAAATATTAAATTTATTTAGCGCATTTGTCGAAGAACGGGCATTGAAAGGTTTCAAAATGTGTTCAAAATCGAATTTTGGATATTTATCCTAAAGCAATTTACGAAAATTGAACCAGCCACAATCTCAACCTGCCTCTCTTTAAAGCATCAAATATATCTTATATCCGCAATACGCATTTTAGTGTGTAGCTATTTCCCAATCACTCAAAAAAGAGATATCATTCTCAAAAAGTTTATATCTGAGAAGAATAAATCGAAGTTCATTACTTAGTGTGAAAATCAATATATTGAAAATAACGATGCCATCTTTATTGAACTTTATGGACATGTTTTGGATGCTCTTTTTTCTGCTATCGAGAAATTTAAATTGTTTTCGCAAACAAAATATCATAAATTGTGACAAAACAAATTTCAATCTGATCAAAATCGTTGATAGGGAAACTTAAAAAAAATTAATTTCACAAAATTAATCAGCTTTAAATTCGACACAGCAAGACATTCGTCACACAATTCAAACAATATTTTATTTTACTTTAAAAAAGTGAAAATTTTCAATGACTTACCACTCGCTATAATTAGCTACCCAGGATTGAAGGATTATTGTCAGGTGTATTGAACCTTTATGATTGTGAGGAATATTTTAATTTGTTTGAATGTGTAAATGTATGGATACGGTATGTTGATTTAAGTATGTTGAATTTAGAATGGTGATTCTCCCACCCAGATGGAAATTGGTATTTTTTATTTAAATTTAAAGTGATTGACTATTCGAACACAATTAAAATTAAGTTTAATTTTTTTTAGTAAAATTTAAATTAAATGCAATAATAATAATTTGATGACATTTTTATTATTTTAAGATTTCTTGAAAAATGGTAAAAATTATTATTTTTTTAATTAATATTTTTAGAGGCTAAATATTTCAAAAAATAATTTAGAAAAATTGTTCGAATAATCATGATTAAAAAGAGTAATAAGAAAACCAATTAGAACTATGGCAAACGATGAAAGACTTTCTGAGAGTTGTAATGACTCTATATGTGATTGTAATAAACATTAAAACGAGACTTGTTTAAATGTTCTTAATAATTATGTTCGTTATTAAATTGAAATAAAGATATTGAAATTATTGAAACTAAATTTAATATATTTTTAATATATATTAATATTTAATAATATTAATTATATTTAATAAATTTTTAATACAATAAAATTTTATTTTCACCATTAAATATTTTTGAATAAATTTAGGAAAAAATGAGTGAAAATATACACTTGCTTCAGTCTCTTCTTTTATTTTTTTCACAAAATCGAGCACCTCACAATCTTTCAACGTGTATTTTTTCCCCATTTTTAAAATTAAGTTTTCTGCTCGACGTGAACAAAACACTGACTCCAAACGCGCATAACGTTCTCAAACTGCTCAACACAAATAAACCGGCAACATAAAATATACGGACAAAAAATCTCAAAAAGTATTGCGCAGTGCAATGGTTAACATCAAATTTACCATAAAATTTATAATTACACCTCCCTTTTTGGGATTGCAACAAATTTTCTAATTAGCATTCACATAAAATATTTGCACTATCAAATCTTAGAAATTAAAAAAAACTCCAATCTTTTTTATAAAAAAATTTTTACACAAAATTATCACATTGAGTCATTATCACTGAGACTTCTGTGTCAGCTTCATCTGTTTTGTGTATTCCCAAAGAACTATTGCTCCTGTTACGTGGACATTCAAAGACCTTATTTGACCAGACTGAGGTATCTCCACACAACGATCAACATGGGAGATTAATTCTGCAGGTATTCCTTCCTTTTCGTTTCTGGTAAATATATAAAACATTTAGAGCAAAATTACATGTAAATATACTTTGAACAAAAAATATGTAAGACAAAGAAATACAAATCGTAAAAAAAATCTATCAAATTTTGTTAGAGAAAGTGGATAATAATATAATTATATTTAGTTAGTAAGCATTGCATGGGATGATCACATTGATTATTATTAGATTCTGGGGACAATGATTTATGATAATCTTTATACAAGTCCATTAATGAAGGTAATTTCTTTGATTTTCGGAAAAACGATACGAAAGATTTAAAATTATTATTTTGTCAGAAACTTGACAACGATATTTTTTAATAAAATTTTATTTTTAAAATGGTTTTTCAAAATTGAGAAAGACTTCTATCGATTAGAAACTTATTTTTAATAAATTTCAATAATTAGATTTTTTTGTCATTAAAATTGTTCTCTTTTTAGCGCAATTTCCATACTGACAATTGCGATTATTAATTGGTTATTTCTGTGTGGATGGATGTGTCCGCAGCTTTAAGTCGTATCTCCTCCTCAACAAAGCAATATCGAGAGCTAGTTCCAAAAGCAAATATGTTAAGCAAGTTCGGAGGATGATTGTGGGCCAAAAAAATTCCCGGAATTCCTTCCTGGATTTCCCGGAAAAGCCAAAAAACATCGAAAAAATGCAGTTTTTGGCCTATATCTCGGCAACCACACCACTTAGCGACTTGAAATATTTACCAATCGATTCCTGCAATAATTTAGAACAATATTGCCGAAGAAAGTTTTCAAAAATATCCTTTCGTTCGGTCACAAAAAATTAATCATAGTCAAATACTGATATAAACGTTTTAATAATTAATAGACAACTATTAATTTCATATGGATTAATTAATTAATTTTAATTAATTTTTTATGGACATTGTTTACTTGATGAAGTTGGTTTTTAGCGCATTTTTACGAAAATTAGAACAATATTGCCGAAGAAAGTTTTCAAAAATATCCTTTCGTTCGGTCACAAAAAATTAATCATAGTCAAATACTGATATAAATGTTTTAATATTTGGGCACCGAATAACATAAGGAAATTGCGCTTAAATTGTCACTAGACTTTTTATTAACATGTTTTGTTATTGAACGATTCGATTCACACCCTTTTTTTTGGAACTGACAAAAATTCGAATTTTCCACCTTTGTTCTATTTGTGAGAACTTGCCACTTAAAAAAAATATTTATACATTAACACACACACAGGCACACAAAACCAATTAATTTCATTTATTTACACTCACACACATACAGACAGTCAAAAAAAGAAAACATGTCATTATATAATACACCTTTTCTTTTATTTACACCTCATTGGTTCATTCAAATGAACAAAGAATCATCAGATTTTCAAACTCAACCGTTTTAATTTTCCATAACTGTGTTTATATTTCCAACGTCCACGACAACAAACAAATTATTTATTTAAATAGTTAATTTTTATTATTATTCTTATTAAATTATTTATTAATTCTTTATTTTATTTTAAATTTTTAATGTCGGCCAATGTTCGGTTAATCCATGGTGTAATTTTTGTTCCAGAAAGAGAAAACAATCTAATAATATAAATACGCTGACTCCGAATGTGTGTTAATTTCCAAACAAATGTCAGAAATGCTACATTAAAATCCTTTAAGTAGTGAATCAAAAAAACTATTTTGATGGATTTTGAGCGAACATGGAATTTGAACTTTCTGTAAAAAAAATTTCACATTTTTGTCAATGTTTCATAATGAATCTTCAATTAAATAGTTATAAGAGAAAATATGATTTTAATTGTAAATTTGCGGTGACCAGACAATTGCGTAAATACAATTATTAAATTATTGATGGTTTTGAATGAAATGATGACATCTATAAATAATTCCTTTTAAAAATTCCAATAATTTTAATAATATTCCAATAATTTTTAACAATTCCAATATTTCAAAAATTATGTTTTCTTAACAGTTAATTATATTTTTAAAATAAGAAGCTGACAATCGAAAGAAATAAAAAGATTCATTAATCATTTATAGAAAAATATTTTCCAATTTCCTCAGATACTTGAGTTTGCCTCCTCAATATTCTATCCATCGATTTATCCATCATTTATTGTCATCGAGAATGAGTAAATATGCAAAGTTTGGAGAAAATTGATTGAAAAATGTTTCTAAATTCTAAAGAATGAAAAGTACTGAGCAATTACTAAATTTACTGAGCAGTTAATTACACGCTTAAATTTAAAATAATGCAGTTTTCACAGACAAAATTTACGAAAGTATCCTACTTACAATTTCCAAATACAAAAATATATTAAATTCATAAAACAAATAAAAATTAACAAAAATAAGAGCAAATTAAATTATATCGAAATTTTATGTGTAAATTATAAAGCATATATTTCATTTTATAAAATCTGAACTTTAATTATGAAATCGGAACTTTTATTTATGAAATACCCTTTCATTGCTTGTTCTGAAAACATGATTTGAATGATGCACGAGTTTTTATAAATTAAATTATAAATTTTATATGGATTACATTAACCTACAAGTATTTTTTTGATTATAATTTTCGAGAAACCGTGATGTCCCTCTCGTTGAAATGAAAGATGAAGTTGAACTCACCCTATTATTATGATTGTGAGGAATATTTTAAATTTTGTATGTTGTGTTTAGTATTTAAAAATGTGTTTCTCCCACCCAGATGGAAAATTGATATTTTAGATGTTCGCGATAAATAAAAGTTATTCGAGCATAGTTGGCATTTTAAAGTACAGCATAAGATATTTAAAAAACTTTAAAATATTAAATCGTTTCAAATTTTAATATTAAAAATTTAAATAAAATAAATAATTTTTAATTTTAAGTAAATAAATATTTTTTCTTTAAATAAAATCATTTTTAAAATTAAATCAATTTTTAGATAAAATTATTACCGAAATTATGAAAATAGAATTATTAAAATGAAATCTGAAATGATTCAAAATGAAAATTTGTTCGAATAATTGTTTATAAACAAAAAATTATCAATTTAGAACAATTCGAATTACGAAAGCTTGGCTGAGAGTTGTCCAAAAGACAATTCTAATTGTATTGAAAATAAAGGTTCCAAAACTCATATTGGTGTTCTTAATAATGATCAAGTATGTAACTGCATAAAGATAAGTTCCGAATAAATGAATGAATAAATATCTAAATATAATTTGTGTCACCAATTTAAACTTCTTAATATATAAAGTGAAAAGATAGTTTTGTAAACATTTTGTAGATGCTTAGGATTAGAAAAGAAAGTTTTTTGGATACATAGCCATCAATATTTCTTCAAAACAGTATTGAATGAACTAATTCAATGCTGGTAGGATAGCAAGTGTAAATGATGGATAATTCTGCGTGAATAGAGTTTATTTGTGGAAAAGTTTGATTTACCTTTAAAGATATTAAAAGAAACTTTTGCACAAAGACACATTTAAATTTACGATTTAATTCATTCATGATACTTGTTACTACTTTCATGTTTAATATGACTTTGTAATAATATAATTAAAAATATTTTTAACTCTATGAATATTATAATTATATTGGGCTGAAAATATCTATAATTAATAATGAAAATTACCCAAGAATAAAAACGGTTTTTGTTTGAAAAGAAATCGACTGTAAAGCGACACTGTTGGCAGTCTGTTCGATCCCAATGATTTCAAACCCTTCGAATTTCTTCCAGTTGATGAAATCAACTAGTGTATTGATTGGGACTTCAGTCATATTGATCCATTTATCTGCAGAAACTGCCAGTTGTTTAAAGTTAACGTCATCAATAATTCTGAGATTGTCAATCACAAATTCTCCAACTCCAAACACATTACTTGTTCGAGCTAAACCACCAATATTTGTAGGTTTATCTAACAGAGAACAAACAAGAACCGAATCGGAAATAGGATTATGTTGAATACTTAATTCTCTAAGGAATTCTTCATCGGGTCTTGATGTCAACCATGGTTGGATCTTCTTTTGTATGTCAGTTACAACAACATCATTTTCAATGGGTAATTTTGCGGTTTCTTTTACCGTTTCAGTATCGACTTTCACTCTCCACATGTGATCTTGACAGCCAAGCCATTCTTTCCTTTTGTTCTCGAATTCAATCAAATAATGAAGATTGTGAGACTGTGAAACTGAATTTAACTGTTCGAGAGAAATTTTTTCTTCTTCAACTAATTCAAACTGATCAGGCAAAATATCAAACACAGTTTCCAGACAAACGTCATTTCTGGGACTGAACACTGACCACCAGAAATTATCCATTAATTTCCCAACATTTTTACCCGAAGAACTACGATTAATGAAATCTATATAACTGATCACAAGAACCGAAAGGTGTTTATTAGACTCTGGAATGAGATCGAGATTTCGAACAACAGTAAGAAATGAAAGAGTGTGTAGACGGACGTTGTAATTTTGGGCCGAACTTAATGGCATAATAGCAAGCATTAATCTTTCGATGATAGGCAAGTCGACACTTTCATTTGTTAGTTCACCGGATTCTATCAAGTGTCGGAAAATCGTGATCAAGGAGCATACATAAGCCGGTCGAGTATCGATTGTTTTTCCGAGTAAATCAATAAATTTTTCGAACTTATTTTTATTCCGATCGGCAATCAATATTAAAATCCATTCGCCCATGTGTCTGATTGAATTGATTGTTTCCGTTTCAATGCATTTTAGCATCCATTCTTCAACAAAATCACTGCAGCTTTCAGATATCGAATTTGATAGTAATTTCATACAAATCAATACGGTTGAGAACAGTCGATGTCTCGTACGATGGATTCGATTGTTTGTGTAATTCTTGTAACAAACCCGACTACTCGCTACGATTTCCTGATCGATCAGTCTTAATTTTTGGATGATTTTTTCTCGAAATCGAGAGGTAATTATTTTTGAGTCCGAAAAGCACAATATCAATAATCCGGGCACTCGATCACTACTTTCCGGTATTTTGTTAATGACTTCGGATTGATTCCAGCGATTCGGATACATCCCGGATAAGTATCGATCAACGCGATTCTCAAATCTCAAACTACGTCGATGACACGGACCATACAACACTAATTTGCACACGAGATTCATATAAAAATCAAAAAGATCGCATTCAATCGATAATTTATTCATCAACAAAAAATCATGAATTCGATTTCCAAAAATATGAACCATTCCAAATTTATTTTCCCCTATTTTAAAAATCGAATCAATTATTCGATCAAAACATTGTTCGAGTAGTTCACGGTGTTCCTCCTCACTAAAATGTGCGATTTTCAAAAGGCAAAGAAAGATTTTCTCAAGAAAAACCGAATAGATTTTCCAGAATTTCTGAGCATTCGACAAAAAATCTAAGAGTCTTGACCAAACCGATTCAAAGAGTTCGGTGACATTTTGTAAAATATCGATCGCAACTGTTTGCGCAGACTCGCCAATCAAAATTCTCTCAAAGCACGCTCCAATGAAATTCATTACCGGAATCAACGATTCCGCTCCGGCAGTTATGTCAAGCAATTCCGATAAAAATTCAATCGTTTTCTTTTGATTTTCTTTTCCAATTAATTTATCAATTATCAAATCAGTATTTTTTGCAAGAAAATTTAATGTCTCATAATCGATTAATGAATGCATTTTTTTAGAATTATCAAAAACATCTCCAATAAAATCGAATTTTAATCCCGATAAACGCAGACAATCCGTATTTGATCCAATGATAATTGATAAAAGAGAATTTCCATTGGATTCCGAGTGAAAGATTTTATTCATTTGTTCTGAGAAATTATTCGTAAAATATTTGATCATATCCATGTAAAATTCCTGGGAATCGTTGTCTTGGCAGCGCTCTGTTTGTTGGGTAAGGGTACGCATTATTGGCACAATGACTAACTCGATTTCTTCATTCAATTTGTTCGATAAATTTAAATAAGAATCAATTAAATGAAATTGTTTCAAGCAAATAATCGATTTGATAATTTCATTGAAATTTGCATATGGATTCATTGAAGAAGTGTTGATCGATTTTTTAAGATAATTAAGAAAGTTATGTAAGAAGTCCTGTGAAATTTTTCGAGAAAATATTGCTAGAAATAAAGAATAAGCTGCTATTTTATTGGAAACGGTACCTAGAAGGGATTCAGACAAATCAATTTTTTGAAATCCTTGTAACACTGTTTGAAATGAGATTTGACAGTCATCAACAGAAAAACCGTACTGAAATTTGTCCATTAATAATTTCATCAATTCTTTATCGACAATTACAACTTTGTTAATATCGAATGTTGTGTGAAGTACTCTGATATAATCAAATATCAGTGATATATCAATCGAATGATTGTTGAAAAAACCAACAAGAAAAGATGAACCAATAAACTGACGATATTTCAAATCACAAGTTGGTAAATTTGTCGAACACAAACGACATAAT
This sequence comes from Girardia tigrina, assembly GCA_001938485.1. NCBI lineage: Eukaryota > Metazoa > Platyhelminthes > Tricladida > Dugesiidae > Girardia > Girardia tigrina. The sequence goes on along the minus strand of MQRK01167971.1, from coordinate 19,232 downwards.
TGAGACAAAACGGTAAACGAAAAGTTAGACCTCAAACTAGTGATAAAGGAAAATGATTCCGCGAAAAACAACAGAGCCTGAGAGTTCCACGATAATGATGAGATCAGATTTAAAAATTCGATTAATGAATGATAGTTTTCAGGTTGCGAAAATCGATCGAAAAGTGTACTAAGAAATCGGGTTAATAATTCTCGAGCGAAAAATCCCCGGCCATCAATGATACTATCGGGAGAAAAATAGAGATTGGAATTGTTTAACGTTTTCATAAAAAAACATTTTAACACTCGTGTATAAGAGTCGAATGATAAATTAACAGGACACTCGAGAAATTCTATCAGGGCCCATTTTAAAATCACTGTACTTTCGTGAATTGATGCTTTCTCTATCACAACTAATAACCAATGAATGGAAATCAATTTCTGTGCAAAAAATTTCTTAAGACAATCAATTTTCGAAAGAACGGGTAAAATTAAATGAGTCTGTTTTTCTTCCAAAGAATCAATTAACAATAACAATTCCGAAATAATCTCTGATTGCAATGTCAAAATAAGACTTTCATTTGATAGGGAAACTGATAAAATTTCGATTTTTTTATCAATGAGACTTTTTAAATTACGATTTAACCAATAAATTGCACGTTTTCTATTTATCGATTTATCAGACACCAGATTTATGAGGACAGGAAGCCATAATTTTTCGGATAAAAGAGCGTCGATTGTAACGGTCGCCGATACAGACGACGCAGAAAGGAGTTTTAAAAACATATCTTTTTCCGTTAAATGAAATATTTCATGTTGAGATGAGAAGTGATTTAGCAAGTTTAAAACATTTATATCGATTTCTCTCACATTTAGCATACAAATCATTATCGATTTTTCTAACAATTCGTCGTTATCGGTTGTGAAATTAGCGATAATTTCTAAAAGTTTCGAATGACATATTTCACTCATTACCAAAGTGAATTTGTGAAAGATTATTTGTAACATTTTGAAAACGTTCTCAATCGATTTAGCGCATTGAATTACTTGAATTATCTTAATCAAAATGTCTTTCGATTTCTTTGAATGAGAGAAATACGAACACAAAACCGACAATAAGCACAAATTAAATTCGGAATTCGCATGATTCATTAATAATTCAAATAAATCGTCTAAAACCGTCTTCGAATAAATATCAACAAATATTTGACTGTCAAAATTATTACAATCGTTATCGTCGATTAATTTCAATAAATCAAATATTTGATCAGATTGTTTATTTAATTCATGTAGGAATTTAATGGAAATAAATTTAATGTTAATTTCATTCATTTTATTTGATGCTAGAAATTGATTGTTAAATTAATTAAAAAAACTAACAATTAATTAAAATACCGATTGAATCACACTTTTTCTAAATTTAAAAATCGCCGAGTAAATTAATATTATTTAAACAAAATTTCGTTATTATCAATTTAGAAATAATTTTTATTTTTTTTTATTTTCACTCGTTTTTACTAAGCTTTCAATACATGAATCATTTAAAAAAATTATCTGAATGATTAGTGATTATTTTGAAAAAAACAAATTTGCGATGGCTGATATTAATCCACTTTAGATAAATTATATAAAAATCACAATAAATTAAAATTTTGTTTTTTTTATAATTTTATGAATTTTGATATTTTTTCGTAATATATTTTTTTTAGATTTCTTATTATAGTTTTTTAGGTTATATATTTGTCATGAAGAATTTTCAATAAAAATAGTGATTTTTTTGACTTCGGGTAATTTACTCTTCTATGATTTTCTAGTGTTCAAAAATAACTTTTTGGTGGTTTAAGATTCGGAAGTGGTTCTCCGAAGACCAGGCTTTTTAAATAAGCAATCGAGACCGATATATTTAGTCAAACATTTTCGATTTGTATAGAATATACCAAGATTCCATTTTTATCATATAGGTTTACCTCAATAAAAAAGATTAAAATGTTCACTTTATTTAACCAGTGATTTGTTACCCCAATCGGCTAGATTGAACAACTCTTTCGAGATTTGGACGCAAAATCTGGGCTCCAAATTGATAACTATTGAAAATAAAATTCCTTAATCGATTTTAAGTGACTTTTATTTAAATAAAGCTTGATTTTAAAAAGTTTCATTGAATTTACTAGTCTAAAAGAAGTAGCTGAACAATATGAGGTATTACTGAACAGATTGATATGGAAATTGGGACCACGAAGAGAAATTCATATCGAGAGAGGTAAATCATTCGAATCGATACTCTTAAAAGACACATTTAATAAATTTAAACCCGAACTAATATATTATATTCATTATCATCACAATAGAAATGACGCCCTTGAAAAACAATTTAGAACAATTAAAGATGGTTTGAATATAGTGATAAATATAAAATCTACTAAAAATCTAACTGAAAATTTGCCAAAAATGTAATTGTTGCGTTCGTTGTCACTCTCCTACAAAATAAAAATCAAATCAATCAACAACTGAACAATGGATTCATCAACCAACTTAATCAACAAGAAACTCAAACCAAAATTCCAACAATATCTCGAATCAAAGAAAAAACATTTTTGCTGATATTAATTAATGAAAAAACTTGTATAATTTTTCTATTTTCAGTTTTTTATCTGTGTATTTTTCCAGAAAAATATTTTCAATGTTTATTGTTAATATTGACTATATACGACACTTTTTTAATGTTACGAGTTTGTTTTATCATACTAAATAAATTATTTTCGTCGGAAACTTTTTAAAAATTTTCACTAACATACCCTATAACTCCACCACCATGAGTTGTATAGTACAGACGGAGTGATCGACCCAGAGTGACAATACTGGTTACAATCGAACCCTGGAATACCCAGGTTTAATTAATGTCCAAACCGACCGGCAGCGACCCATTATCTCCCATAACCATCATCAGTCTCAACGACCAGTCTCAACCGACAACAACCGATCTTCGACCGACAAACGCGACTCCCGACCGACGAAAACTGATAATTACCAGTACCGGTGGCACCAAACCACAATGAACCAACGCCCAGCGCCACCAAGGCACGCTTATACCGGTTTGGACCGGCACCCATTGTCCCCGAGACGCACTCGGACTGACGACAACAAACCGGCAGGGACACGAATCAAATTCTCACACAGATCAAATTCTCACGAACGGCAAATATCAGCAATCAGCAGGCTTACCGAGGTTTCCTGTGCCTCAACCGTCGACCGGCAACCATTCAGAACCGGTTATTCGGTCGTCCAACAGTAACCAGCCTGAGGCAAGACACTCTGAAAGTACAAAAACGAGCCACATCGATACTGAAGACAGATCGTCCTTACCGGTAACTCACCACCGTCAACCGAGGACGAAAAAACACTTGAGCGGAAAAATCAACGAGCGGCTCGAGAGACATTTACGGATGACCCACTCAACCACTAACTCAATCAAACCACTTGCGATCCCGCAGTATCACCGATCACACGGTTTAATGTTCTGATTCGTAATCTCGATCATGATATTATTAATAAAAATAATCTCGCATCCTCTAAGGGCTCAACTGAACGTCACACCAATCCACAGTTAAAATTTAAACGCTTCTCGAAAACCTCTCTTTAATAATCAAATTTATAAACAATTAACTCTATTCATTGAATATAATACAACACAGTACAACACTACAACTCCACGCACTCATCTGATGAAGTATGTAACTTTCAGAAACCAAACAAAAATAGATTTTCTTTTCTGGATCGCCTTTCTCAGTGGTTTTCATAGAGAGGTAAGGTCTTTAAATTAAGATTTAATTAAAGGTTAAAACCAAAAATTCAATTGTAAGATTTTAATTATTTAGGAAAATTTTACTATGAATTAAATTTAAATATTTAAAGGGCAACAGATTTATTTTCCAATAAGATTTATTTTTATATTACAACTTATACAATAATAGAAATAGGATAATTAAAAATAAAGAGATTTCCTATTCCGGTTGCTTTTTTACTAATCAGAATTCTCCAATTAGTAAGCTCAGTTTAAGATAAATTTAAATTATAAATAGGAAATATGATTTTACTTAAAATTTAATTACGAAAATTTGAATATAATTTTTATTAATAAAATTTGTATAACCGGCTAAATAATGATTTCCTCCAATTGAAAAATTGTACCTTTGGACAAAATAGTAAGGGGAAAATGTATGTTCTCCGCACAAGACCCCGGGGGTCACCCGTTACCATAGCAACGGTCGCAGTTACCACGTCAACGATTCCGATAACCCTAGAAACGGTTCCGATCACCTTAGCAACGGTTCGGATCGTGTATTATAGTTATTATTATAGTGTATTATTATAGTTGTGTATTATAGTGTAAAGTGGGGTCGAATGCCCATGTAATATATGCATTTTTTAATGATGAAGAGATATGTAATACATGTCTTATAGTATAATTACATCTAGTCATATATTGATATACATAACATAAAGCATCATAGTCAACGAAAAAATTGAATAACTGTACGTCTGTCTATTACATAACAAACCATATATCGCTCAGATTCATATATATCCATAGTATTAATATGCTGACCATAATCATTTATGACTTCAATAGATTGTATACTAATATTGGTGATATAGTATAGCCTATCCTAAGAGAGCCAGGTTCTGTCTAGCTCTATTATATAAAAAACATAAATAAAGTACACTTTTCACAATTGTGAACTAATTGATTTTGCACATTTGTACATGTGAAGTATTGATTAACATATGTGCATTATTGATTAGCACATGTGCGGTATTTATTATCACATGTGCAGTATTGATTTTTGTACTTTTTTCTGTAATTTTGGTGATTTTTACATGTTTTCGATGATTTTTAAGGTGTTTTTCATGGTTTTAAAGATAACGGTGATGGTTTCTAAGGTTTTTTCGATTGTTTTTATATATAATATTAAAAGGTTATGTATCATGGTTACGGTAACCTAGGTACTTCTTATGGTTGATGCCTAGACTCAGGTTCATTAGATGATTATGCAGATGTTATGTATAATGTCAATGAACCATTTAAGTACAATATGAGTTTTATACATGTAAAATAAAAGGTTGTGTATCTTTGTTACGGTAACCATGATATTGTGATTGTTGATGAGGTACATTAGGTTATTCATGAGGTATTGTTTGATGGTAAATAACATACATATATCATAAGAATTTCATATATATACGAAAAAATCGATTTTTGAGCACTTTTTTTTTGAGAATTTCAGAAATGTTAGAAAAAATTGATTTATCAGCACTTATTCGAAAATATTGATGTGGGATCTGAATGTGCATATATAGGTTCCTCCCTTGGGTTTCAAGTGCATCAGCACTTTTTTGATACTCTGCTTCCTTGTACCTCTAAAATCGATGTGCATTTTGTGTAAATTTGCACAATATGTTAATTATAGGAAAAAGTAATCAATATATGAAAATTCTAATTGTACATTCAGATAGGGAATCAAAATTTGCATCAAACACATGATATCGATTTTTGACACTAGTACTTTAAAAAAATTTTATGTATTGATTTTTGCACTTTTGCACATGTCCAACTTAAAAAGCACTGTGCTAGCACATTATAAATGTGTGGCACAATGTACAATATCGATTAGCACTTTTAAAATACCGATTAACACATCTGGGCACAGTGCAGTGATCGATTAGCACTTTTTTCTACGGTTGCTATGGAAATGGTCACGTTTGCTATGAATACGGTAATCGTTACCATGGTTACAACCACCATGACTCATTGTATCCGTTATTAATGAAAAATATCCATTGGTTTCCGTTGCTTTGGTAACTAAGACCTTGGTTACCGTAACCAAGTGAACCGGAACTGTTGCTATGGCAATGGGTGACCCTCCGTTAGGGGTCTTGTGGGGAGAATATACATTTTCCCCCTACTCAAAATTTTATTCCTTTTCGGATCTTCAATAAATTAAAGAAATCATTCGATTAAAATTTTCTTGCAGATTCCTCGATTACAATTTATTTATTCCACTTCCTGGATGAATTTAAATTTGACTTCCAATTTAAAAATGCTTCTCCGAGCTTAATAAAATTTGAAATAATTTTCCTAACCCTTAATAAAATTTTAAAATAATTCCAAATTTAACTTAAAATTACATTAATAAAATTTAAAAAAATCAATCTCTCAATTCTCTACCGCTGCTTATATACTAATTTATTAATTTATTATCATTGGTCCTTTAACTTTGACTCCAAGTGAGTCAATTATTTTTCAATTTTTTAAAAAGAATTAGCATCCAGGCCTGACATTTAAATTTTTTTAAAGTTTATTATTCTAAAATATAATTTTTAGGAATAAAATATATATAATTAATAATATTTAAATTTTTAATAAAGTAAATAATAATAGTAATTAACTATTATTTTTATTTTATTTATTTTAATTAAAAAACTTTTTTAAAACATTATTTACATTTACTGTTCATTGCATTTTGGAAAGATCGTTCGCCTGTCTGGGCGGACCGCTGCCCATTTGCGACCAGTTGTCTCGTGCTCGTCGATACGAGCGTCAGATTAGTTTCTGACTTTTGTAGGCTCTGAGGCGAATACTTGGTATTTATTAGTAGTGGGGTAATATGGGTGATACGGAGAAAATCTATCCTACGGCCTATACTTGTGAGGAGCTCGCGAATGAACGAAGGAGACAGGGTTTGGGTGGGGTACCCTGATGGTCCTTTCGAAGAAAGCTTGATAGCCCTTCACCTTTTCTTCATCTTGCAAAAATTTGATAAAGTCTGGGTTAAGGGTAACATCGAGTGCCAAATCCTGATCAAGTGCGAACAACTCGATGTCTTCTTCAGAATCATCGGAAATAACGACCGGAGTGTTCTTAGCGTTTCCGGCTACATTGGGTAAGACAGCTATCCATTGCGAAGTGGATTTGATAGTAGACTGGATGGGGACATTTATCCCGGTCCTTTGTGAAAATCTTGGTTCGTCCGTAATCCAAGGGTTGACAGTGACGGAAGGGTAGTATGTTGACTGGATTTCTTGGCTTGGCTCCGCGACGTTTGGTTCTTTAGGCGGAAATTTTTTCGGGGAACCCAATAACTTGTTAGCATCCTTGAATGACAAGGTGTCAATCCATTCGTCTTCTACATCTAGATAAAGCCGCCATACGATCTGGGCGTCTTTATAAGCTGAATGTATTCCTTGGTGAATTTTTTCATCTAATATTGTTCGTGTGAGACATTTTAATGGATAAAAATTTCCTTTCTCATTCACCAAGTTGTACTTTTTTTCGAATATCTTCGCGGCCGAAGTATCTGGTATGCCGAGGAGGGAATTGATGGGAATTGCGCATGCCTTCAGCTCCAATAGCAAGTCGTGACCCACCAAGATATTGCCTTTTATGTGGCGATGGATCTCGACGAGGGCTTTATATTCATCCATCTGCCCCACAACGGTGTTATCAGTTATTCCATGGTAATTTGATACCCAGTCCATGATTTTTGTTCTTAGCTTTACTAGAGTGTGCAGAAGCGTTTCGCCGTGTATATCTAAGGTGGCTACAGAAACCAGATTATGCTTTTTGTCGTAATCCACGGCATATTCCACGTCCATGATTCTTATTCTCGTCCGAATTTCGACCTTCGTTAACTTTTGTCTGAGAAATGAACCCCGCTGTTCGATATCTCCCATCGGAGTGGATAATGAGGAATGATCTCGAGGTAAAAGGGTTTGGGATATCATCCTTGGAAATAAATTCAACTGCGAATATGCTCACTTTGGCGTCGACCGATATAATTACGTCGTTGACCCTTTCTATCTCTTCGGTGTTGGTGAGTCTGAATAATTGCAACTCTACCGACTTTTTGTTTGGCAAAGTGATATACTTGTTGTCCACTCCCAGGGACAAATCGACAGAACAAGGGTGTATATACACCCCTTGTATGTGATAGAAGGGGCTATTGAAAGTTGGGGGGAAATTTATGACGATAAGTCTTCATTATTTTCTCTATGGTAAGCCTACCCGGAATATTTCTTTTGACTACCACCATGGGTTTTTTGAAAGATTTTATTCACGAACCAGTTAGGGTGGTTTTGCGGCCCATTTAGATATTTGTAGATTACGGGTTTCTCACCCTCCATTTTAAATTGCAGGCGTTTATAGAAATTTAGAAGGTATTTTTGGGGCTTCAACAGTATCTTGAAGAGCGTGGATACCTCTAAAGATAATCACCTCTTTGGGTTCCACTGCGACGGTAAGGGACCGCAGGTGCCATATAATTGTTTATGACAGCCTGAATTGCGGAATGTTTTCGGTCATTCAAATTCTGGAAAAGTTCGGTGACCCTAATCTCACGCATTATTTTTCGATCGCACGATTGTGGCTCCCTATCTAAATCTACGTTATTGGCCTTCCACAATCTGCTCTGTAGGGCGTTAAAAAATGGCATGGAAGTCGATTTTCGTCCTTTTCACAAATTACTCTCTACCACCTCGGGTAAAGTATTGTTGGAAGACCCAGGCGCATCGAAGCGGGATCTTTAAACTTGTTGGTGGTACATTTTCTGAAATCGAATAATATTAATATTTAAATGATTAGCCGGGTAATTATTTAATATAATAGTTATTGATATAAATATAAAACAAAATCAATTAGAATCAAATCCGTTGCTCTTTATTAGTTTTATGTCTGTGTTGTTTTTACGTACACCCCTGACAAGTATAGCCCCAAAGTGGTACGATATAAGTGTAAAGACTTTAATTTATATTTTTTATAAACGAATATATTATCAAAATTATTAAACCGAAGACTCCTACATTATTATGACGTAATCCGGTGCTTCCATTAATTGAGATTATTAAGAACATTTAGACAAGTCTTGTTTGAATGTTTATTACAATCACATTTAGAGTCATTATGGCTCTCAGAAAGTCTTTCATCGTTTGTCATCATTCTAATTGGTTTTCTTATTTCTCTTTTTAATTATGATTATTTGAACAATTTTTCTAAGTCATTTTTTTAAATATATTAATTAATATTAATTAAAAATAATAAATTTTATCATTTATCAATAAATCCCAAAATAATAAAAATGTCATCAAATTATTAAAAATACATTTACACCATAGAAAGACAATTCAGAACAATAAGAGACGCCAAAAATATACGATTAAAGGATGAAATGCATAGAGATTGGATATAAATGTTTGCAGAAATATAATTCATGTTAAACGGTACAACTTAAGCAACAACTGGAATATCTCCAGCCGAGATAATCTTCGGAAGAACACTCAGAAATTGGTGGAAAAACACAACAGAAGGAAAAAATGGAGAAAAAGAAAATAAAAATACTATTGAAACAAAGTGAATATTTCAGGTCGGAGATAAAGTTTTGATAAAGAAAGTTAACACATCAAAAGATGATCACCATTATACGGGATCAGCTAAAATTATAAAGCAAAGACACGAAAGAAGTTATGAGATACAACTAGATGACGGCAGGATCTTGATCAGAAATGTAGAATGGCTGAAGCCACTTAAACCGAGGGGGGTGTGAGGAATATTTTAAATTGTATGAGTGTGTATGGATGCTGTATGTTGATTTAAGTATGTTGAATTTAGAATGGTGATTCTCCCACCAAGATGGAAATTGGTATTTTTTATTACATTTAATGGATTCACTATTTGAACATAATTAAAATAATCATTTTATAAGTTCATATTTTTAATTTAACAATTAAAATGAAGTTTAATAGTTTCTGCAGGCTAATGGTTAGAAGTCGACACAGCTTGGGCCACCGCTTCAGTATTGAATTCTTCATCGCAAAAAGCTAACAGTCTTTTATCATTACTACCCCAACACCATTTATCGTGAATCACAAACCTGGCACAAATTTTAAACCAGGCCTTCGCATACGACCCTTTTAAACGGGCCTTAACAGCTTAAACAACACCTAGACAACAAGATTTGCTACAAATTTATTTTAAAAAAAACTAACTAGGCACAGCTCTAACATCGCAGTACTTGACCACAGCCAAATCTAACTTGCAACGTTTAGGCATCACCATAACAGACGACGACACCGTAAGGCAATTATTCACAGCAGCCCTACCACCGCAACTACAACTAGTGATGTCTGCAGTACCACCCGCAGTTTCGTTAGACGAATTAGCCAAGGTTGCAGATAAGTCAATAGAGCTAGTACGCATCAACAGCACATTCCTGGAAATCCCCGCAGCAATCACACCATTAGCAAATATCGAGAGACAGACATTACAGGAAGAGACAAAGGCTCTAAAAGAGACACTCTCTAAACTAACAGCAAACATTTCACAACTGCACTATCGATTTTCATTCCGTTTAAGTAGTCCAACCCAGACCACAGATCTGTTACTACCACCACAAATTCAGCTCCTCCGCCAAGAAGTGCCATGCAGACTGCAAGTTCTTTGATCCAAAGAAATATCCCCTTTTTCCGTGCATCTTTTTCATATGAAACATTCCTAGATATTTACCATTTTCACAATAATAATTTTTAAAATTGGATCCGTACTTTTTAAAATCAAATTTAAATTAATTTAATTTAATTGAAACAAAAAAATAGTTATGAAATACTCAATTTTACATATATAAAATTGAACAACAAGAATAGGCATACTTCTTTTATCCAAAGATCCGTTGTGAAGATTTCATATATATATATATATATATATATATATATATATATATATATATATATATAT